>CAUYLG010045840.1:0-61307 GCA_963573385.1 Cacajao melanocephalus | reverse complement strand
TTCCTTCCTCCACATTGCATACTTGAATGATTTTGTCACACCCTAACCCTTCAGATCCGGGACCAACTTAGGTTCACTCTGCTCTCTCCTGTTCATCATCCCACTCCTACCTCCACTCCCCAAATAAATCAGTCAATAAAGGTAGAGTGAGTCTGGGTCAGTGAAGTTATGGAAAGTGTAAGGAAGAGATATGTATTTCACAAAGTATAATTAGTAAATACCTACCACTCTTTTTTTTAAAACTTTTAAGTTCAGGGGTACAAGTGGAGGATGTGCAGGTTTGTTACTCAGGTAAATGTGTGTCAAGGGGTTTTGTCATACAGATTATTTGATCAGCCAGGCATTTAACCTAGTATTAATTAGTTATTTTTCCTGATCGTCTCTCTTCATCTAATCTCCACCCTTCCAGTAGGCCCAGTTTGCATTGTTCTCCTCTATGTGTCCATGTGTTCTTATCATTTCTTATGTCTCCCACTTATAAGTGAGAATGTACGATATTTGGTTAAATACCTACCACTCTTCTCCCTGGTAGAGCTAGTCACATATTAATCTTGAAATTTGTTTTTAGCTTCTAGGTAGAAGGTGTGTCTTAAGTTTTCATTTTCTTTTTGGAGTGTGTGTTCTGTTCAGCTGTGTTCATCATGCACTTTACAAACTGGCTGTTTATAACTATTATAATAACAAGAGATTATCAAGCTCAATATCAAGCTTTTTCTGAACAGTATCCCCAGAAAAAGATGTGGTTCAGTTGAAGTACTGTTTTATGAAATGGAGATAATCTGAATAAGAGCTGTCAGAAAATGTGGGTTCGTATCCCTGTACTTAATCCTATGACTTTGGGCAAGTCACTTAGCCTTTATGTCTCATTTTACTTATTTGTTACATAGAGATAATAATTTATTCTATTTAACAAGTCATGTTCTAAGGACTAAGAGAAATACAGTTTTTGAAATATTTGGAATTTTTAAATTAGAAGATTTCAAGACTTTCAACCTTTTATTTGGTGATAGTACAAAGGCACTGCTATTTCTTTCTAGAATTTATTTGCCATTATTTTCTAAAAGTAAAACTGTAAGTATGTTTCTTTTCAGGCAGCAGAAAATAGCAGACAGAGAAAAGAGAGCAGCAGAACAACAAAGGAAGAAAATGGAAAAGGAAGCACAGCGGCTAATGAAGAAGGAACAAAACAAAATTGGTGTGAAACTTTCATAACACATGTTCTTCAAATTTTATCATGCCAGTAGGAGAAATCTCAGTTCCACAACCCAAGCAACATTTGTATGGATTTAACAGTATTTTAAGAATATACACTGCTTGATTTTAATACATTCATCAGGCCATCCAGGACACCAGGATTCTCCCAAATTACCTTGAACTCTTAGTGATTGAGACTCAAAAAAACAAAAAAGACGTGAGACAATATTTTCTTCAACATGCTCCAAATATAAGACATTTGTTTGCTGTACAGAAAGTATCAAAAATGGAATATATCAGTACCTCTCAAGCTAGTATTTCTAGCTAGATAAATGGTGTATATAATTTTATGGTGGAAAAGAGCTGTGCTATCTGTTATGATTTCCTTCAATATGCATAATGATAAAATAAATAATTTTAATATTCTTTTGTTTCCATGGTACCTGACCTAAATTAGACAAATTGTAGGGCTTTAACTTTCTTATTTTTCTTGTCAGAAGTTGGTGTTGACATATATTTCCTCTAATTTGAACTGGTATTGTTTACATTTATATAACATTAAGGGATTTGGTGATTTTCATTTCATGAAAATGACATTAAATGCAATAATTTTATTTATCATAAAGATCTTGCACATCATTGTTTTCTTTTGGATGGTGTTGTAATGTCATACATACTTGTAATTTATATCGCATGTATAAACATTGAAAATCAACTAAAATGACATTTGTTTTACATTATAACTTGTGAGTTTTAAGAACTAGTATTAGTATTTTTTTCCTTTCATTATAGATTTTAAGATGTTGTGGTATCCTTGAGTACCTTAGTTCTTCCACCCTCCAAAAAGCCATTAATTTACAAATGCGTAAAGCCATCAGGTCAAATATTTCAAAGCTTTTAAATGATTTCGGTATTAGTTAGATATGTCTGACATGCAGGTTACCTGTGTTATTGGCTAAGATAACGTTATTGATTCATTAAATTATAAACAAAGGTAGGAATAATAATCTTATTTATGGCGTTGTTTGGCTCCAAAACAGTCTTAAGGAAATAGTTAAATACTGTGTTTATAGGGGAAGAAAATGTAGACTTGATAGTTTAAAATCCCATTAACCTTTTCACCGCAACTGAATTGTACCCAGCCTGATTTTCCCATCATATTAGAATTTTTAAAGACTTTCTTAAGTTATTGCCTAGAATTGACACTATGTGAGATTTTAAAATGTCATAGATACTCCACAGGCCAAACATTGCTAATATATTTTACTTAAAGTGATATTTCATAGAAAAATCATGAATTATACGATGAGAACCCTTTAAGCCCTTAGCCCAAGCTTCTAGACTAAACGTGATTACGGAATACGATGAAATTTAACTTTGGTACAGAGCATTTTATAGCCCCAAATTATATTTCCAGTTATATTCGTTAGCATTTCTGCTAATAAACTCCCAACTTAAATAGAATTGAGCTCAAAATTTTAATAATGTATTCTCTTCCTTCTTTGTATTTATATTTAGTTATTACGGGAATACAACATGGCTTCTCTAAATTGGGGGTTCTTAAAGGATCATCTCCTTTAGCTCAATTACTTGTATTGCTTTTCCCCAGTAGCTGAAAAGTATTTAAGTTTGCTTTGGTCTTGATTTTCAGGTGTATGAGGTTTTTTTGTTGTTGTTTGGCTTTTTGGTTTTTGATTATTTAGAAATAAAGACTGGTTAGAAATTATAGTTAGTATGATTAATTAGGAAGAAAGATTTTTCTTGTAGAAAGAACAGATAATTCTGGAATTTATTTTACCTCTATTGATGTGTAAACTAATTTCATGTATTAAATTGGGTATACTATGGTCCCAAAAGTAGTCCCTGAGTTAAATGCATATGACAAAAACTTCATGATAGCAAACTGTCTCCTTTAGCTACTAAATTTACGGTTTATCATTTTTGTTTTCTTGATTTCAATACAGAATTGTCAGTTTTAGATGCTTATTAGAAGTAATAAGAAATACCGGTAGGCTTACATACAATTAGTGAAGCTTTAATCATTTACCAAAATTGTGCATTTCATGTGCTAAGATAACAAGTAATCCAAGACATGTGAAACTTACTTTGTGTTTTTTTTTTTTTTATGTAGACATTTCATAGTTTCTAGCCATTTCCTCCTCTTAAGCTTTACCTAGGGATATCCTCTACTTGGCTCTTCTTTTAATGCAGCATATTTGAGTTGACATTTTAGAACTGAAAATTTAAAATTCTGCATCTGAATTTCTCAGTTTTGATGTTCACTCACCTCTGGGTTTTTTCTAGGTTGTTTCTAGATGAAGATTGGTGATTGAGCAGAAGGTAGCTATAGAAACCAGCATCTGGATTGAGCTTTCAACACTACTCTACAAGCTACCACCATGGTGTAAACCTAACCATAGTCAGTATTCCAAAAAGCCTGAATTTTGTTGAGAATGGTACGTTTACTAAGGGATGGTTTGAACCAGACAGAGCTAACATACTCATTTGATCCTATGAAGTTCAGATTTGGAATAATCAACAATGATTTTCATGCTTCTTAAGCCCCTTGCTCAAAGGAAATCTTTAATTGGGTGTGTAAGCAAACATGACAGAGTTCTGGATGGATCCATGCTGGGAGTTTGGGAGTGGGCTAGACCCTACAGATTGTTCCATGGAAGGAGCTTCTACCCTCTCAGGTGAACTGGAGGGCTGAAGAAGATAGTGGGTTCATGAAGAGTATATTTAGTAGCTAATAACTTGTTTTTGTCATCTACATCTTTTTTTTCTAATTTGTATTGCTCTGTCCTAATACAGTAGGAAGGGATTTATTTTTTTCTTTGTGTAATTTCTTTCACTTTTCTTTAACCCAAAACTGCCCCAAGCTTACAGCAACAGCTAGGCATTCCTTTTGTACTCAACTGTTTTTTGGGGTTTTTTTTTAACATTGCCTTCTACTTTTTTCTTCTATCCCTCTTGGTCAGAACCATTGGGAATTCTCAGTAACCAGAGTAAGTTTTGAGAGATAGTAAGATGCTTTTTCACCAGACACCTTCAATCTTCTATAGCTTGAAAGAAACACTCTGTTCTAGGGACCTCTCTTACCATCTTTTACTGTCATACCACAGATTTTGTTTCTATCCTTTCATACCTGTTGTTGACACTGCTAGTTCATCAACAGAAACTTTTGCAGAGAAGCTCACTGAAAGTCTGCAGCCAGGGCAAGATAATCCTAGCCTGCTCTTTTCAGGGGACTTCCTTTCAGGGGTTCTTTCTGTAGATGCTTTCCTTATATACATTGATCAGATCACACCAGCTCTGAGAGATTCCCAGAGTTCTCAGAGCTGCTGTAGAAATAGTACAGCATTAAACAAATTGCCAGAGTTTGCAAGTCTTTTAAATGGAAATGGTGGTTGTAAGGACTGAGACTGTACGTAAGTGTTCGGTATAAGCACTCAATAATTAGAAGTTGCTATGAGGCCCTGTGTATTTATCACATCTCATCATGCAGTGGTACTGTCAGCCCCTTCCCTGCAAAGAGTGGGAGAAGTTGCCTTAATCTTGTGGTATTTTATACATCCTTAAATTGAACTTGAAATTTAGCAAGAAAGAGAACATTTATTGTAAGTCTCAGTCTTTGACTAATTGTACCAGTGACTCTTCGCAATCCTGTAAGAAAGATATTACCCTTATCTCACATATAAGGAAACCAAAGCTTAGAAAATAAACTGTGTACTTGATTAATGGAATGGAAAATAGCAAGCTTTGAGAGGAGGTTATAATAGTGGTTAATCAACAATGTATGTGGACTATGATTTCTAAGTCCTCTTCTTATGAAACTATGAGCTGCGAAAAAGCCTTTTAAAGTTTCTCCTAGTTCTTAATGAAGATAGTGTTACAAATTATAGTATATAATACCCATTTGTGTTTTCTAGTAATTTGATAAATATGAAGAAAATTAGCTTGGTTTTTATTTTCACACAAATGACAACTGTAGTTGAATATCAATACCATATAATTACATATTTGCAGTTTATTTGGATCAGATAATCAAGGCAAAATGAAATGTGATTTATATTCACACATCTGCAGAAATAAGCCAATTAGCTCACTCGATTGGGTCATAATTCTAATGAGGTCAAGGCCACAGGTTTTATGCATGTGCAGACCAGTATCGTACCTAGAGTCCTTCCTGCTACAAACTGTCCCTAACCTTATCTAATTATTAACGAATGTCTTTAGGATTTGGTTGCGAGAATGAATGGCACAGAAGAAAACATCTTGTATAGAAAATTCAAAGGACATACTCTGATCAGCGGTATGTTGACTTATTCTTGGACCAATTTTGGCTCTTTATAAGATATTAACTACTGCCCATAATTACTTTTATTTGTCAAAATATTCACACCTTAATTTGAATCCTTATACAGCAATGTCATTTTCAAACCTGTTGATTATTCCTGAATAAATGCAGTGCTTACCTATTTTAGGGAGAAAAATAACACCGTCATTAGATATAGTGGCCTCTGAAATTAACTCAGCATTTTGTTGCAGTGCTAAGTGAAGATGTGCATAAGAATATAGATATATTTAACTTGTCATATTTAAGTTTAAAACACAAAAATACAAGTGCTTTTATTGCTTTGTGAGGCTCTGCAGTGCATCTGAATGTCATAATTACCTAATCTGTCTTGATTAGAAGGTGCCCTTATGGAGTGAGACAGCGCATGGACGATCATTTTTAAAACTTGCCTATGTACAGCTTCCAGTGGGAGATGTAAAAATTACTGTCTGCTTTCGTTTTTCATTTTCTGTATACAGCTAACAAGCCAGAAATAATATGCTGGTTCAGAAGAATTAAAGGTCAGTTTAAAATGCCAGCACCTATTGTTTACTGTGGAAAGCGAGGCTGGCAAATCATTTCAAACACTGTGAGCTATATAAATTGCGAGGAAGGGAGGGAGAGTCTTAACTGCACCATCAAATTAGAGAAAGCTATGGTACCTACCTTTGATATTAACAAGGGGAGTCAGACTTGATTTTATAATACGTCATCATCTAATATGATAGTCCCAGATACTTACATGGCTTCTATACTCAGAGAGAATGAGTTAAACCAATAGAGCACTGGCAGATAAAATTTCATAACAAAAGTTTAGAAAACAATTCCATTAAGCATTCCTTCATTTAGGGCAATAGAAAAACATATCTTCAGCATTAACCAGAGCAGTATTTCAATTAACTACCAGTTTTCATATATGAGATCTTACATAACTGGAAGTTTTCAAAGAACCTGGTATATAGGGAAATGACATGCAAGCTGTTCTCAGAAGTGATATCAGAACCCCTGCAGGGGGCCAGAGGGAGGCCAATGGCTGGGCTCCCAGCCTGATGTCTGTGTTCCAAAAACTGCGTTTGTATGCGTTTTACATATAGGGGTTTTTTAATGTCTAAAATACTTATTAAGTCATATATTTTTCAACAAAAATAAATGCTACTAAAAATATTTCAATATTTTAACAAAACTCTTCTAAGTAGCACTTAAACCTTTTTTAAGTGTTAGAATTCTTTGGAGTTATTATTGTAACCATTAGTTATAACCATCATCATTATTGTGGGAAAATCAGCAGTCATAGCAGTGTGTATCTTCCAGTAGGTTTAAAATAATTATCTGATAGAAACCTGTTTTATTCTATTTGGAGTTTCTAATTGTTTTTGTTCAGGCAGGACAATTGAGACTTTGTTGACATTCTTTGAAAATTTGATTGTTACTAAGCTACAGCCTCATTGTGAACTTTTTGCCTGGCAAGATTGTAAGGAAATAAAATTTTTTCAAGTGCTCACTGACACAAAATGGAAATGGGAAACTACCCCAAATCTTTTAAAATGAAAAACCCTCAAGAGAAAAACGTATCAGACCCAACCACTACTTAGGCAGGGCAAATGATACATGCAAATCACAGACTTCCTTTTTCTTCTGCCACAAATGTCAGAAACGCTTGGCATCTGAGTGCATTGCATTTTTTTTCCCTCTTCTGAACAGCTCAACTTGGAAAGGTCAACATATCCCTTTGGGAAAAATCTTTTCTTATAAATTGGAATGTTTGCACACGTAACTGTAGGAAATGTTTAACATTTGCTTTGATAAGACAGCAATTTGTTCAATAGAGTGGAATTGTTCTTTTTTTTTTTCCATTTCCTGCCTGTTTGTACATCACAGGCACCCAAATCGCTGAAAGCAACTTTGAGGAACTTTTTTCTATGGGATCAGATCATGCTGTCCACAAAACCAGCCAACGCCTTGGGCTTCCGAAAGGCAAACATGTTCCATCTTTTATTTACTCCGAGGGACTCATTTGTGAGAGACTGTTCTGAATAAAAGCAGTAATTTTCCACAGACTATACATGCTGAAACCCGGAAAAGGAAAGAGAGTGAGGGCGATGGGGTGTCCAGTGTCTCCAATGAGTTATGCTGTTTGAATCTTTTGGTTTATGTAAAGAAGGATATAGGACATTAAGACAACAAAGCTAGTTACTATTGGTAATCAGCTGCATCTGATTTGACAATCAACAAATATTTGTGGTTTGTGGAGAATTCTTTCTAATGAGAGTCTATCCTTTCTCTCCAACTTGAATTGATGGAGAATAATGCCGAATTTGTGTAGTTATATTTGTTTCTATGGAAACAGATACCCAAAACAGCTTATAATTTTTTTTTAAAGTAAAAATGCTTTTAGCAATGGCTTAAAATAAAACGAGGAGGGACTTTAAAGAAGATACCAGTATCTAGGCATTGATCTGGGCTGGACTACAGGAAGGGACCTGAGTCAGCATGGCTCATTATTTTGGGACACTTCTGATTATTCACCTCCAGAAATAGTTTCCCTTCCATTTCAAACAAATCCTTCTACTGCTGACTAGAGCTGCAAGACGTGTAAATACAAATGTATGTGCTTGAGACACGTATATTCCAATAGAAATGTCCTATCAGGCAAATCATCTCTGCTCACACACATATTCCCATAACCTGCACCCTATTTCTTCTTTTCAAGGGCTCTCCTTCTTCAATTAATTTATAATTTTTTTCTTACTTTTTCCTTCCTATGTCATTAATTTGTTTCTCTTCATTGGCCCAATCAGAAAAGCATACAAACATGTTCTATGTCTTCTCAATATTGAAAAATTAACCTTTGACCTTATATCTCCTTTTAACTACCATGGATTTTCCTATTCTCCTTCATTGTAAAACTTAATAAAATAAAAAAATTCAGCAGCACATATTTCTTTCCACTGTTTCTCTTCCATTCACTCTTCAACCTGCTCCAATTGGCCTTCCATCCCCGTTTCTCCAAAGAGTGATCTTGACATAGTCACTAAGACCTTGCTGTCAAAGCCAGTGACTATGTAACTATTCTCATATTAGTCAATGGCTTGGTGGGATTTCAATGCAAATTGACTGCTCCATTCTTCTTGAATTACTGTCTTCTCTTGGTTTTTAAACTACTAATCACCTAGTTTTTCTCCTACATTTTGGGCTGCCATTTCTCTGGCTGTTTTGTTGGTTCTTCATCCTCTACCTCTATCTAAATGTAGAAGTACCTCAAAAATCCATTTTTGACCTTTTTTCCTTCTCTACACTCTTCCTGGATGACCTCATTTGCTCCCATGGTTTTAATTACCATGCAAATGCTGAAAACGTTCAATTTTATAACTTTAGTCCTGACAGCTCTCTTAATTTTCACAGTTAGATATGCAGTTACTCTTGCTGTCTCCACATATTTTAATAGACATCTCAGTTTTATTTTTCCAAACCTGTTTCTCTTGAGCTCTTTGCATTCTGAGCAAATAGGGCCACCATTTATCCAATTGCTGAAACCAAAAACTGGAGTCATTCTTGTTTTTTTCTTTTCCTTACTCCACATTTAATACATCAGCAAATCACATTAGTTCTATCTTCAAGCCATTTCAAATTAATCTCTGAATCTACTTCCACCTCCAAATTTTTATCATTTTCATCTGGACATTACAATAGACCCCTAAGTGGTGTCCCTGAATAAACTGAAACCTCTACCATGGTTTATGTGGCCCCATATGAACCAGCTTCTTGTTTACTCCAGCTTTCTTCGTCCTTCTGACTCTGCTGCAGCCACACTGACCTCCAGAATGCTCTTGTCACATGCTAAGCTCTTTCTATGTAATGGTCTTTGCATTTGTTCTTCTTGCAACATTTTGCCTCATATCTTAACGTAATTGACTCTTTTTCATCCATTCCCACCAATGTTATTTCTTCAGAGATGTGTTCCTTACTTTCACCTCTGCCATACATGATCAAAACACCTTATTTCCTTGGAAGCACTCACCACTATCTGAAACCATCTTTTGCTTACTTGTTGGCCTGTTGTGGCCTTCACAGATATAGAACATAAGCTCCTTGAGGACAGAAACCTTGTCTGTCTTTTTCACTATTTAAGACCCATCCTGGAAAGTGCCTAGTTAGCATCTGAGTACCTGGTAAGTATTTGCTGGATTAATTCATTCATTCAACAGCAATTTTTAGACTTTCCACTATATGCCAGGTACTGTACTCAGTTCTTTTTAAATTTTATTTTTAGAAAATTAAAATATTTTATTTATTTATGTTTAAAAGATGTGGTTTCACCATGTTGGCCAGGCTGGTCTTGAACTCCTGAACTCAGGTGATCCACCCACCTCGGCCTCCCGAAGTGCTAGGATTACAGGCGTGAGCCACCGCGCCCAACCAGAAAGTTAAAATATTTAAAAAATATTTTTTGGGTACCCAGTAAGTGTATATTTTTTGGGTACCCAGTAGGAGTGTAACAATTCAGTTATACTCTCTTAGTTATTTTAACATGTGCAATTTATTATTGATTATAGGTCCCCTGTTGTGCTATCAAATACTAAGTCTTATTCTTTCTTTCATTTGTTCTAGGTTCTTGACAGACATCTGTGAACAAAACAGAACACAGATCCATGCCCTCATGGAGTTAATATACAGTAGGGAAGATGGGTGATAATCAAGGCATTGTAAAAAAAAAAAAAAAAAAAATGGTATGTTTAAAGGTGATAAGTACTATGGAAGAAGAGTTTCTGGATGAGAACTTAGGTTATTCTCCAGGTCTCTTCTCTTTGTGTGGTAAAGTAGAAAAGGCTTTGGAAACACTTGAAATCATGGCTTCTGGAGATGAGCTCTGAGATCCTGAACATTTTTTCTCTTTGAGGCTTAGCTCCCTTATTTGTGTAAAATGCTAATCTCAAAATTTTGGTGTAAGCACTAAATGAATATAGATCAAATACCTTCTTATCCCTCCCCAGCCACCCACCCTCATCCTATCATTCTAGGGAAGGAAGCTATATGGCACTACCATATTCTCCCTCTCCTGCACACTCTTAAGCATGCCTAAGAGAAATCAACCCAACGTTCCTGAAAACCCTCAAGATGTACTTACTGCATAAACATATGGACAAACAAGTGCGTGGGTAATTTGAGAACAAACAAACCTACTTTTATTCAGAAATGATGCTTTTTAAGTAAGGGTAGGAAATTTTCACCTTTAGTAACTCTTTTTCCCTCTTTCTCATTTATTTCAATTCTTACAGACCCCTATTGATAAAAGTGTAAGATTGGCTATTTATTTACTTCCTTATACATAGAAGTAACATCACAGAAATAATTATTTTATAGGAGGATAAAATTTATTTAAAAGGAAACACTAATCTTTATTTTCATCATGCTGAAGTGTGTGGTTACAATTTCCAATAAAACACTATATATAATAAGCAAAAAATAAGTTAGTACATTGTAAACTTACACACAGTTTCATCAATTAACAGTTTAAGAACAAACAATCCATTTAAGACTTTGGAGCTACATTTAGTAAAAAATTGCAAACACTCAAATCTTATCAACCCCAAGTAAGACACTAAAGAACTATTCAAGACTTCTTCAAACCAATTACACAAATACATGTTTATTTTTGGTTACAGTCCCCTGCTATGCACAAGACCATTGGAATGCTGGAACAATTACACATTTTAAAACGGCACAAAGCAAAGCAAGGAGATAACATGCCAGCCTTAGAGAAGCTGTCTTGAAAGTGCAAACTGCATTTTCTCTTCCTGAACCACTAGGATAAGAACGGGTACCTCAGACGACACGGCAGGGTCATAAGCATGCTTTCTATACTGCACTGGTGGGACATTACTGGAACCAGGTCTCCATGCCTTTGAAGATACCTCTGGTTTTAAACAGTGAACAGGCTTCAACTAAATATAGTGCAAATCAAATACCGAGGAGCAAAACAACAGAATAGAGACTGTCACAGATCAACCTCCTGTTTCTCTACCTGGCACAACCCACATGGGACACATTGGCACAAGGTAACAACAACTTCTATTCAGGTTTTGATGTGGAAGGCAGTGCGGCGGAGCGAATGCAGGGCAACCACGCAGCAGCCCCTGAGCAAGGCCCCGATGTTATAGACAGGATCCGTTCCCCCTCTCTGAGTACTGAATGCCCACAGAACGGTGGGGACCATGGGGGCAGCCACTGCTAGGAAATCCACCAGGAAGCTACTGCTCCAGTACTGCCTCACGACGCCCCCGCAAGCCAGTGGGATGACCCCATCCAACCTCTCTTCCACGCAGGCTGCAAAATCCAGCTCTCTCATGAGGCGGTTTGCATGAACTTCCGCATCCACCTTGGCGTGCGGGGTCTCCACGGGAGACAAAAGGATGGCTGAGTTTGGATTTCTTGGAGTTAAATCAATCACTAAAGCAGGGAGGGACTCTGGGAAGCTCTCCGTGGAGTCTGGCTCAGACTCATCAGGGGATGCCAAGCTTGATGGATAGGGGTCCTGGAGCTTCTGCAGCACATTCTGAATGAGCTCCGAGATGGCGGGGCTGTAAGGCACCACGTCGGTCTGGACGGCTCGCTCCACCACCACACTGCCCTCCTCCTGACCCACCACCATGGGCAGCAGCTCCAGGACGTTAGCCCCAGGGATGGAATGCACAAGCTCCAGGTCACCAGATTCTGTGGTGGTAGCTGTCACCATCTCATCTAACAAATCTGTGCTGTCGGCTATGCTATCTCCCACCAGCAGCTCCCTGTCAGCCCCTTCCCCCGTGACCTGCTCTTCCAGAGATAACCCATCTGCCATTGTGTCAAGAGGGGGGTTGAGGGTTAAGCTCTTCTCTGGGGAATCACATGGAAAGTCTAGGCACAGTTCATCCCTCAGAGAGCCATTGTGTGCCATCTCCATGCTCTGAAGGAGAGATTCCAACTTCTTGTTTTGGATGTTTATGTCCACAAAATATTTCTGAATGCCTTTATCTTTATCAGCCAAGCTGCTCCGCATGGTTTCGATGACCTGTTTGAGCTGTTTAATCTCTTTCCTGGCTTCTTTGAGTGCCAACTGGGCCTCTACTCGGTGGCACTCCTCCTCAATCCAGTCCTCTCGCATGCGAGCCAGCTGGGACTTAAGCTCCACGATTTCACCTTCCCTAGAGTGCCAAGAAAACCATGGTTAATAATAAAAAAAAAAAATTAACTTTGAGCTGGGCAACAGGCAGTTCTGGCAAAGAGCCAAGAGCTCATGCTCTTCCACTTGAAATATAGATGTGAAATCAGTTTTGAATGCAGGGAACTCAAGAGAATACAGCACAACTTGAGAACACATTCCAGCCTAAACTTAAAGAAGCAGTACATTTTCTCTTTGGCAGAGATTAGCCATGAACTTTCTCTTTAATTGTAAAATGGCTAAAGTAATAATAGTAATCAGAATCAGAATCAAAATAGCTACCACAATTTCTTTTTTCTTTCTTTTTTTTTTTTTTTTGAGTACTCATTATGGGTCAGATATTGCCCAAAGTGTGTTACAAGTCTTCTATTCAACCCTTAATGTTTGAAACTTTATGATTAGAACAACTTAGCATCTCTTAGCCTGTTTTTATCTCCATAGCCTACCTGTTCCTAATGTCTATAGTTTGTGGAAGAAAAGGCCAGTTCATTTTTAATTACCTATCAAAGACAGAAGGTAGACTGGTAAGTTTTAGCCTTGCTAAATTGTTCTGATGGTATTCCATTGATAAACGTTTTGGAAATCATAAAATGCTACACATGGCAAGGACTTTACATGTTGACAACTGCTTATTCGATCTCTCAGGATAATACTGAATTCAACCTACACTAAGAATCTATCCTAATTTTTAGATCCTTCACAGGACAACCCTATTTCAAGATATTTGTATATAAATTCTTTCCTACACATAATTTTTTCATAGTCAGTCCTTACATTCTCAGTGGATAGGAAGTCAGAGTAGTCAGGATCCTCATATATATGAAGAAACATCAATATTGCTCTTTAAGTTTAGGCTAGACTATTTCCCCAAGATTTGCTGCATTCTCATTTCTTCCTCCCTTGAGTGCTCAAATCCTCCCATGGACTTCTCAAATCATAGACGAAACACTTCCAGACTTAGGGTTTGTCTCACCCCAGAAGACAGTTTGGGTCTCAGGTCTATTTCAGACAGATGAGGAACCAAATTAATTTGGAAGATGAAAAATGTCCTTTCCTCACAGTCTATGCCCTTATCTGCCCACAGTTTTAGCAACCAAGGTCATATCTTTGTGGCAGCAGAGGAGGAGGTTTGGGCTGATCAAGTAGCTAACCCCAGATTCTTAGAGAATGCAAATGCCACCTTCACCCTGAACTCACAGCTACCCTTGTCAGAGCTTTTCTGGTCTGTTCCAAAATGTTCCAGGGGAAAATCATCGAGCAGAAAAACTGGCCTGCTGCCAAGATGTCAAAGGTCTTCTCTCCCAGATAAGATCTCTTAAGCATGGGCTTTTTTTTTTCAACCTTAACACTTGGCCAAGAACAATGAACCCCCTTCCTTCGGCACAGAAATAGCATGCGGGAATCACAATGCACACAGATATCCATTTGTGCACGAATATAAACAGGGCTTAATTGGTCCATGGTGTGTGACCATTGTGGAAGAAAAGGCCAGTTCACTTTTAATTACCTATTCTGTTGGAAGTATGGGATTGTTCCTGCACATGTTTTTGCCATTTAAAAATAGTCATGCACACACCCAATCATTTACTTCAAAGCTGTACACACTGGAAAAAAAAAAAAGGATCCCCTCTAACCTACAGGCCTCCCTGCACTCCTGAAACAGTCAAATCACACAATTATGAAATGGCTCTTTTCAGAGGCTGATTTAAAAAATTTGACAAAAACTGAATACAATCATTTTTTCTTTTCTTTCTGTAGTTTGGGTTCATATTTCATTTTATGGAAAAAGCAGCTGTCACAAACCCCACTGTGCAAGGAAGGCAGGTTCACCTTTCATGGAGTCGGCGCTCAGATTCCTTCAGCTTGGTCTTTAGGTGTCTCACTGTAACCTCTTTCTGCTGCAGAGGAGTCAAATACTGCTCTGGGTTTGGGGGTCTCACACCATGATTTTCACCGCAAGACATGTACCTTCCAGAACGCCTGAAAGAAAGTAATGAAATGTTACTTTTTGCCGTTTCCTTTTCTATAAAAAGAAAAGTAACACACAGTGTTATCAACTGAATGTTGTGCCCTTCAGAATTCATATGTTTAGATTCTTACCCCAATATGATGGTATCAGGAGGTGAGGACTTTGGGAAGTAATTAGCTCATAAGGGTGGAGCCTTCATAAATGGGATTAGTGCTCTTATAAAAGGAACCCCAGAGAGCTTTCTAGCTTTTATTTTCCACCCTGGAGGATACAATAAGAGGTCAGCAGTCTGCAGCCCAGAAGACAATCCTCTCCAGAACCAGATCTTGCTGGCATCCTGATGTCAGATCTAAGCCTGCGGTATGTAGCCCATGGTTCCTGAAAGATTTGGACCAAAATCTGGGGCACTTTGTTAAAGCCACCTACATTGAGCCAGACACAGTTAACAGCTTGAGAAGGAATGGCAGCTGTGTGCTGGGGTCTTAAACCTCAATAACAGGTGACCTCACTTCAGAAGGTGAGCTGTAATGGAACTGCCAATCTTAAGACTGTTAATTACTTTGAAGATTGAGGGGTGTGTTTGTGTATTTATGGACAGAATAGGGACAGTGGAGGAGGAGAATTTTCTATGGCTTAGGAATGTTCTCATACAAAATAATGCACAATCGTCCAGGTGCCAGAGCTGTCAGTTCAGAGTAACATGCGGCACAATGGGTGGGGTCTGGGGATGGGCCCAGGCGGAAGAGAAGAAAGCAAGCAAGATGACCTAACGTTCTGCACAGTATGCCTCTGCCTAAAGATCCTGATGGCTATTTGCTGAATGCAAGTTGTTCTAAAATCAGTTTCCGCTGTGAGTATGCCTGTTTGGAGGAAACGGAAAGGTCCTTCTGGAGGAAAGAAGTTTCTACCTCTACTTAACTCTCCCCAGTGTGTTTTATAAGAGAGCTCAATGTTTTACAAAACAGCCCTTGCTAGAATCTTGACCCCTCTCAGGCCTGGCTGGGAGCTGGGAATCCACGCTGTAAGAGAGCTGACTGACAAGAACAGGGCTGTCCAGCGGGAAGAAGGCCGAAGGAGGAAGGTAGCCAGCTCCCCCTGACTCTGAACCCAGTCCCAGCCACTGTGCTGCCAGCTCCCTGAGCACCTGCCTGCCGCCAAGATGATCTGTGTCCATGCCCACCATCCAGTCCTCCTGTCGTGGTCTCTTTGGAAATGCAGTTCCTTCTTTGTGCTCCACGCTCCCCACAGCCTCATATGAATTAACTTCTTGCTTGCTCTTCAGACTTCAATTCCATTTCACTTTCTCAGGGAGGCCTCCTCTGATCGCTCCAGACTGAGTTGGATCCCACTCCCCACCTTTCACACACCTCTGTAGCAACAGGTGCCTACAGAATCATCTTAAGTTGTTTTTTCGAAATGGAGTCTTGCTCTGTTGCCCAGGCTGGGGTGCAGTGGCGTGATATTGGCTCACTGGAACCTCTGCCTTACCTCCTGGATTCAAGCAATTCTCCTGCCTCAGCCTCCTGCTGCCTCTGTGTTATTTTCTCTCCCTATCCAGGAACTGCTTGGACTACTGCGCCTTATTAGAAACTGTGATTTGTGCTCTTTCTGCAGTAGCCCTTGAAGAATCAGCAGAATGTGGGACAGGAAAGCACAGTGTCTTGTTGTAGAATCAGGCAAAGGATCAAGAGTTGTCTAAATTTTTGTTTTTCCTTTTTAAAGAACAGCTTACCAAGTAGGACAAACTAAGATGCATGAATTAGGTGAGCAGGACTCACCTCATTATGGGGCTACAGTCGCTTCCTTTGTAGGAGCCTGAGTTGCTACTGCTTGGGGAAGAAGGTGCATAACTGGGATGGATATTGACGGGGCTCAGCTGATTCCTGCACAGCATGGACAGAAGGTCCTTTTCCCGCGGAGATGATGGGCTGCTGCCAGGCTTGTGTGACGAAGCTCCATTACTCCGCCCATGAGGACCTCGACTGGGAGAAAAGCATGAAAAATGTTAAAATCTTTGGGGCTACAGATGCCCCAGGGCTAATGTCTTACTCCCTAAACCTAAGGAAATCCAATTTATAGAGCTGAAAGGGGCAATACAATTATTTGTGTAGACTGTCCTCAGGAGCAGCTTTCTTCCCACCTGCCTGGTATTTTCTCTCCTTGTGTCAACAGCACAGGCAACCTCTCCCTCTGTTGTTCTTTCAAATAGTTTCTGACCATAAAGCTTGTTTTGGATTACACCCAATAGCCTGCTAAGAACATATACAATGTAGAATATTGACTTAGCTCAGGTTTATTTTGGAGGCTGTTTTCAAGATGTGGTTTTTGTTCTAGTCCACCTGTTTCAGTTTAGAAGTATTTGCATTTGGTTCGTGTCAGGGTAAGAAAATTAAGGTGGTTCATTTGGAGGATGGGGGAAGGTGGTAGCCCATAAAGGAGAAGAAAACAGGGCAGATAAACAGAACGCACATAAATGTATGGTCTGTAATTTTGATCACTTAAAAAATATTTTTTTCATTTTTTTCTGGCCCCAATGACTTAAGACATTTAATTTGACAAAGAACCTTTGTCATTTAATTGTTGAAATGCCATAACAGCCCATCTTGGTTGTCCTGCCTCTTGCCCTGTTCCCTCCAGTAGAAGGTTGGCCTGTGGCTGGAGTGGTCTTTCTACATGGAATCTGATTCACCGTCCTCCTCAAAGCCTTTTGATGGTTCCCCACTGCCTCCAGAACAAAGGCCAGCCTCCGTAAGATGGTTCACAAGGTCCAATCCCACCACTCCATCCAACCCCATCCTCCATCGCTCCTCCCTCCTCCCTCTGTACTACAGCATTCCAAATGACTTACTGAAGGATCCATGCTTGACCATCCGTAGGTTTTTGAACTCATAATCTCTGCTAGAATGTTCTCCTGCTCCCTTCCCTAAGCCCCTGGATACCAGGATACTTCCTACTTTGAGACTGATGGGGACTTACTCTACAGAGCTTTCTCTGAATTCTTCCTTCCCTAGGCCAGTGTAGGAGCACCTTTTAATGCTCCCTAAAATTCGGTGCAAATTTCCACCACTGGACTTACCACATGGTGTCACAACTGCATACTTACTTGTCCTTCCTGCTAGACTAGGGCATCCTTGAGGGCAGAAACACAGCCTGTTCTTTCTACCCTCCTACTTTTGATACATGGTAAGTGTTCCCTAAAGGACTGCTAAATAAATAAACCAGGTGTGAGTCACTGGCACCACCACTTAGTAGGAACTTAGGCAAGTGAGCCACTTAACATAAGGATCAAAACACACACACACAGACACAGACACACACACACACACACACACACACACACATACCCCTTTCCTACCTTCCTCACAGAATTGATGTGAAAATTAAATCAAAGAATGCATGTGAGTGCATTCTACAAGCTGTTAAGCGTAACTCAACTATAGAGTATTATTAGAGGATAAACTTGTTCAAACCTCACCTGTTGCAGAGATTTGATACCCACTAGTGTAAGGAAGCATCTTGAGAATGTTGAAATTACTTAAACAGGATACAAGTTCTATGTTAGGAATATTACCCGATGGCAAAAAAAAAAAAAAAAAAAGGAGAGAAACCAAGATACCTTTCATATAGTAGTACTGCTTCCTGACAATCCTTTCTTTGCACAGCTGTATCCATCTGACATCTTAATGAGAAATGTGTGTAAATGTGAATGTGAGTGTGCATGGGGGTATACTTGGCTTTGAAACCATGATTACTTGTTTATAATCAAATATAATTTCAACTGGCTGTCAACCTAGCAAATCAAACATAGCTAAAATGTAACCAAGTTCTAAAGTGAAAGTTCTTTCCTTTTGAAATCATCCAAATGAATGCCACTCTTCTCTTCATGAGAAGAGGACACTTTATATGGAACAGATGGGCTGATGGCTTTCTGACAAACCAAATTCAGCAGCCTGTGGTAGAAAGAACTTCATAAGTAGCTGAAAGGAACATGTACCCTGGTGTGCATTTTCTTTTCCATGCTTCACCTCTAAGTCTGGCACCAAGCAGACTATTTCTTAATCTGATTTTGAGAAATATGGAGGATTAACTATTACAGGCTAGGTGGGAATGTAAAGAGCTGTCCCTTATTTTGACTTGGAGAATTTTATTCCAAGTTAACTTCCACTGAGGACCTTCTGTGACCCTAGCACTATTTCCTATGCTCTCTGAATATTGTTCAGGAAATAAATTATCAGACTATTTATAATAGCTAACTTTATTTTTGAGACAAAGTCTCACTCTGTAACCAGGCTGGAATGCAGTGGCGCAATCTTGGCTCACTATAACCTCCGCCTCCTGGATACAAGCGATTCTACTGCCTCAGCCTCCCAAGTAGCTGGAACTACAGGCGCATGCCACCAAGCCCAGCTAATTTTCTATTTTTAGTAGAGATGGGGTTTCACCATGTTGGCCAGGATGGTCTCGATCTCTTGACCTCGTGATCCGCCAGCCTCGGCCTCCCAAAGTGCTGGGATTACAGGTGTGAGCCACCACGCACGGCCTGTAAGAGCTAACTTTTTAAAAAGAAGCAACATGCTTAAAAATATCAGTTCTCTTCATTTAATAGTTCAAATGCTAACATATATAGGTGCAAACTCATTATAGGCATTGATAGTAAACATTTTCAAAGCAGAAGCTGAGATTCCATGTTTGTCATGCCATGAACTGGCAAACCCAATGCTGTCCTCTTCAGCCCATCTGAGATCCTTTGGTCTGGTGGACAAGAAGAACACAGTCCACAAAGAAGAGAGAAAATTCTGCTGACCCCGCACCCTTCTACAAACCTGAATACAGCAACTGGAAGGTTAGAGAAAAAGAAGAGTGAAGGAGAAACCTCATCAGTGACCTGGGTAAATTTCTATTCCCTGACCATTGGCTCTGGACTTCAGGTAATATTATTATCACCATCATCATCATCATCACCTTCACCATAATCTAGGGTTGAATTGTGTCACCCTCTGCAAATTGATATGTTGAAGTCCTAACTCCCAGTACCACAGAATGACAGGGCTTTTAAAAAGTGATTAAGTTAAAATGAGGCAGTTAGGGTGGGCCCTAATCCACCTCCACTTTATAAACCTTATCCACTTTATAAACCTGTGTCCTTATAAAAAGAAGAAATTTGAACAGACATAAACAGAGGGAAGATGATGTAGAGACACAGGGAGAAGATGGCCACTATAAGCCAAGGAGAGGAGCCTCAAAGGAAGACAACCCTGCAGACAGCTTGGTATCAGACTTTCCGTCTCCAGAACTGTGAGTAAATATATTTCTGTTGTTTAGGCCACCCAGTCTGTGGTACTGCGTTATGGAGCCCTAGAACACTAATATAATCACTGCCACCATGATTACCACCATAACCACCACCACCAGCACCAGCAGCAGCAGCAGCAGCAACAGTACCATGTCTCTTAATATTACATTCACCCCTACTGACAAAAATCACCTTTTACCAACCCTTTCACTAAGTTCTGGGCACCATGTCAAGCACTCACATATATCATCTCATTTAACTTAGTGGAATAAAATGCTATTATTATCCCATATCCCAAAACAGGAAAGTGAGGCTTGGGGTCACACACCTGATAAATAATGGAGGCTAACCTCAATCTCAGGTCTGTCTGACTCCAAATCCCAAGGGTTTTCTTTTCTGTCTTATTTCTATCTTCCAAACAGATTAGTGTTTTAGTTTAAGAAAGATAATTACTTAGAAATATCAGCAGAGTTGGCCTTCTATGAGACAAGATAATCTGTAAGCCTTTCAACTTTTGTTTTAAAAATAGCTTGTCAAAAATATTCTCATCAACTCCACCTGTTCCTCACATCTCGTATCGCTTGGTGAATCTTTCTGTTAGCCTTCCTTCAGGAAGCTAATTCTCCACAGAGAAAATTCATTCACTACAGGGGGAACCAGGCAATTGAAAGGATGACAAACTACTATAGTTTGGCAGGAATACCTGGCTACTCTAGAGGAGCTGCCCTCTATGCATAGTCCTCCAGAACATGAAATTTACATGAAATGCCTGAGATAGTGCATGACGAAAATCTACTGATGGTACTCTGTGTTGGGTGAGATTCTTTTATTTATTTATTTTATTTTATTTTATTTTTTGAGACAGAGTCTCACTCCTATTTATTTATTTTTTGAGACAGAGTCTTTCTCTTTCACCCAGGACTGGATTGCAGTGGTGTGATCTCAGCTCACCACAACCTCCGCCTCCCAGGTTTAAGCCATTCTCTTGCCTCAGCCTCCCAAGTAGCTGGGATAACAGGCAACCACTTACACACCTGGCTACTTTTGTGTGTGTGTTTGTGTGTGTGTGTGTGTATTTTCAGTAGAGACCGGGTTTCACCATTTTGGCCAGGCTGCTTTCAAACTCCTGACCTCAAGCAATCTGCCCGCCTCGGCCTCCCAAAGTGTTGGGATTACAGGTGTGAGCCACTGTGCCTGGCCAAGATTTTTGAAAAACTGAAGATAATAGAACATTGCCATTTTCAATTTTCCATCTATTAATTTTTGTTAAACCTTTGAAGTCTATTGTTGCTTGGCTATAACAGATACTAATATAAGCATTCATCTGATTTGCATATAATTACATTTAGCTATTTTATGTTTAATATATCAATTTTTGGTCACTTAAAGAAACCATGAATTCTAGACTAGAATATTTTCTCTTAGTTACTCTGTATTATTGACACGACCTTGGAATTTAACCACAAACACAAATTCCTTTGAAATATTTAAATTGGCTTCGCCTACAGGCCTTCCTTTTTTATTTTTTTGCCTTTCTATATTCTTTGATACTTTGTTCCATGTGTATGTCGTAATTTCTCGAATGAGCTAGATAAATGGTTTATTCTCAGAGCAAGCCACATCTGATTTACACAGAGAATGTTTACATTATGTCCTATAATCCCAGAGGCATTTTATTGCCAAAATGGGAGTGGGAGGTGGGGGCAGGGGATACAGCAATTGTGCTCTTTTACTGTGGACTTCACTCTTTCCTTATAGGTTTGTTGGCTTCAGCTGTACTTTTAATGATAAAACTGTGCTCTGGGGGTCTCAGGTCCCTATATAAACAACAGCCAAATCTTCAGCTCACCCACAAGATATAGAAAATATTTGCTTGCTGAGTCCTGGAAAGGCAGGCTTTTAGACACTAAATGGATTTTCTCCAGGAAGAGACCTTAAAAAGTCACACAGTCCAACCCTCTCTTGGATACTGTGGCCCAGGACAGTAAAGTCAGAACCCAGGTCCCCCATGTTGGGTGGCTCCCTCCATAGCTTCCTTCAAGTCCCTGCTCAGAGCTCAGCTCAGCACTGAAGTGTCCTACAACCCGCCAAGCTAAAATATACCACAAACCACATTACTCTCTATCTCCTTTCCCTGAGTGTTTTTAAAAATAATGTAATTACTTTTAAAAAATAATTATATTATTTTTCAATTTATTGGTCTTCTTGTCCTACTACAATGAATATAATTTTGTGGAGTTTTGTTTCCTCATAGTGGATGCTCAATAAATACTTGTTAAATGAATAAACGAAGCCACTGGTGGCAAGCACAGAATCCTGGGGCTTACCATCCCTCCCACTAAATGTGAATAGTGGCTCCCATGTTCTCATAGTCCTCTTCCCCAATTCAAATAACATCAATGGAGAGCATTGGTTTAAGCTTGCTAGGCTCCATGCTCTGACTCAGCATTCTACCTTTATTAACTTGTTTAATCCTAAAAATAAACCCTCTGAGGTAGTTAGCTCTAATTTACAGATGAGGAAAACGAGGCATGGAGTAGTTAAACAATTTGCTCAGAGCCACACAGCCTGGAGTTGGTGGTTCTGGCATTTGAGCCAAGGCAGCCTGGCTTCAGAGCCCACACACCCAGCCAGTGTGCTCTATGGGGTGGCCACCTGTGCCTATGAACTTGACTACACTTTTTTCACTCCCTCCCCAGGTAAATGCTGGGAGTGGCCAGGGAGTAACTGCTTCTTTCACAAAGGTTAAAAGTGGAAGCCCAGCTAGGGGAAAAAAAGGGTGAAGTCAGAGGCTTCACAGCTAAGAGACTCATAGATTCATGGAGGAGAGGTTGGTGGGAAGTGGGAGACCACTAGCTTTCTACCCAGGTGAGTACACAGGTGAGTGAGGGAAAGAGAGAAGAGACAGAAGGAGGAGTGGGCATAGAGCCAAGGGCTGGATGGCAGTCAGCCATGGATGGACAAACACAGGTGTGCCATGTGACCATAGTAGGCAAGACAGGAAAAAGTACCAGTTTAAAATCACTAACCACCACCAAAAAAAAAAAACCTCACTAAATAATAAAATATGAACAGACAGTAATCTGGGTGGTTCTATGGATGCATAGGTGCAGGTGAGTCACCTGTGTAAAGCATTTTAATTACAGAGCAGAGACGATGCCTACTTGCGTGAAGAAGAAGACCGCTTGCTTCCCGCAGTCGACATATGGACCTCAGGAGCGGAAATGCTGCCTGTGCTGCTCGAGGAGCTAAAATCAGCTTCACTGCCTGAAAAACAACAGGGGAGAGAGAAGTGTGAGGGAAAGAAAAGCGGAGAACACGCTGGCCAGTTCTCTGCCTTCCAGGTCCCTGCTCCCTGCGTTTGCACGCTATTGGCAAGTGCCAAGATTCCAGAGCTTCCAAGCTCACAGCATTTTCCTCAAAGCAGGCAAGAGAAGGCCCAGGACAAGGACATCGTTTCATCAACAGAGCTAAGACACACAGTAAGGCTGGTTTCATAGAGATGTCAGTCTTCCTGCAGACACTGTTAACAGTGACCTAAGCACATCAAAAAATGCATCGCTCTCCAGTGTGTAAGGCTCTCACTCGACAACAATGGGCTCACCCTACTTCAAGCAAAAGAAAAAGTGAAATACTTATCAGTCCAAGAGTGGTTTTTCCAACAGACTTTTTCTTTGGGCTTCTGCAGTCAGCTAGTCATACTTCAATTTGGCACATTAGGTTTGGAGACAGTTAACCATTTAGAGGCAGTCGGGAAAGAGGAAAGCCTGGACTCCCAGACTGCCTACACCAGCACTATCTGAGGAGTGACTTTCTCTGACTGCAGTTTTGGTTTTTCTTAAAGAATAGATCCTAAACAGAAAAGCAGAAATTTAACATTTTTTAACAGAATAACAATGATAGAACTTGTAAATTACACTGAAATTTGGAATTTTAGCTTCAGGGTGGGAGTACAGGCAAGGATGTTCATTAGTTTGCAAAAATCACATTATATTTTGAGTGCAGACTACAATTGGGTGTGTAATTATAATAGAAACATGCTGTACGGTAAAATAATTTATATAAATTCATTCTAATGAAAATATGTTCTGAAAGAGTAATAATGGAAATATTCTCATACACTGCCTGGGGAAATGAGAGGAGGTGGAAGAGGCAAGCTAGAACAATGAGAAGAAGAAAAAGAATTTTTTAAAATAGTGAAGTACCATGTGCTTTTGAAAATAAATCTAGGTATACTGTTTAATTTGACCTTGTTGTTCAATCCCTACAACACAATTTGTGCTTCTTCTGGTCTAGAATCCAGAGCCAGCTTACATTTCTGAGCTAAAGAAACTATGAATAGCCCAAATCCTTGATTTTCTAACAAGCAGTGAAGCATAATTATCATAATAATGACTTTTTTGAGTGCTTACTAGGTCCCAGGCCCTGTTCAAGATGCTTTCTATTCATTATATTACTTAATCTTGATATCTTTGTAAAACAGACATTAATCTCACTATTTTACTATTGGGGAAACTGAAGCTGATTTGCCTGAAGCTTGTAGGTGATAAATCCTGTCCAGGACCAAATCTTCATGCTATTTCTTCGATACTATGCTTTGTCCTCAGGAAGGCAGTGGGAAGAAGCAGGGGAACAGGAGAAGTTTTTAATGAAACTATGCATTACCATCTCCCTAACAGGCCAACATGAACCATAGATACAAGATGAGGCCAGACTTTGGCCTACTGGAGAACAGATTTCTCTCTCTGATGGGCTTTATTAGTTTTGCTAGAGAGGAAGGTAGGTAATCACAAGGCAGAGAGAGAGAGAGAGAGAGAGAGAGAGAGAGAGCGAGAAATCCTTTCCCTGGTTTCCGGGAGCTCTCAGGAACTCCAGCCTCTAGGAAGTCCAGGTCTCCAGGACCAAGACCAAGAATGACCCATTAGCCAGATGACAGTAGTGACTCCCAGCTCCCAGCAGAATTCTGGGAAGATTAGCATGGCAGTTTATCAGAACTGAGACCAACTATTCCTTCTGATGATGCAATGACTTTTAGAAGCTCCCCAAACTTCATCAGTTGACTCTAAGGAATGCACTGTTAAACTGTAGTAGTTTGCAATCTCAAAGATTCATGATTGATAATGCAGTCCAGCAACATGCTATTCCTGACAGCCTAACTCAACCAGCTGTGTTTGCTAGTAAATTACCAGGTTGGTTATTAAATGATAAAGATAGGCAATTTTCATATATAGGTCTCCTGTGGTTACAGCCATCAGGTTTAAGATATTATTTTCTAATGTGAAATTATTACTCTGAAACACTCAGTCTTCATTCCTTTCACAAAAGCCCATTGATTGTAATTTAACTGCTTGCATAAAAGCAGAAATTCTAGAACAGGAATAGATAATTGCTGAAAATCTATTGTTACCCCATGGTGCTTTTGATCTGTGGTAATTATGTTCTCTGAACTAAAAGGACAACTTTGTTCTATATTTTATTGGTACTAGAACTCAATATATTGACTTTTATGTATTTGCAGGGCCTAAGGTCACTTTGCTTCAGTATTTCCCTCTCTTACCTTCTGTACATCTGAAAGAGATTAGAAGGCACATTCAGAGACCCCTGCAGCTGTATTCAAGACTATTTGAATACTACGATAGTGAAAAATGAATATACCACTTCACAACTATTTCAATTTATGAATTTAAAAAAAGTAAACTGGGTAATACAGTGTAAAAATCAATGAATTATTTTAAAGGGATACACAGGAAGGCTAAATATAATACATCATCTGATATAATCTCTTCATGTACTAAACAAAATAACTAAGAGAAAGGTTGGACACCTAACCCACCTCCCCCATTTATCTATTAGTTGGCAACAAAGATACAAGGAAGGAGAGGCACTCTTTATTCATTTCCTTTAAACAGTGTATGCAACTAAGGTATTGTTACAGTGCTCTTTTGGGTTACTAAAATCACACACAGAGTGCCTAAACTAAAAACAGAGAACCTCAGCCGGGCACAGTGGCTCATGCCTGTAATGCCAACATTTTGGGAGGCTGAGGTAGGCAGATTACCTGAGATCAGAAGTTTGAGACCAACCTGGCCAACATGGCAAAACCCCGTCTCTACTAAAAATACAAAAATCAGCTGGGCATGGTGGTGAGTGCCTGTAATCCTAGCCACTCGGGAGGCTGAGGCAGGAGAATCACTTGAACCAGGGAGGCGGAGGTTACAGTGAGCCAAGATCACGCCACTGCACTCCAGCCTGGGTGACAGAGCAAGACTCCATCTCAAAATAACAAATAACAACAACAACAAAACCATAGAACCTCAGCTAGAGAGCCTGGATTCAAAGCCTGCCTCTAATCCATACTAGGTGGAGAGTTTTAGCCAAGTTACTTCACTTCTCTGTGTCCCAGATTCCTAATTGGTTAAATAAAGATGATACTCATAGCACCTGGCCCATAGGTTTCTTGTAAACAATGAATGTCATCCTCATCAACAGTCTTTGTTCCATCAACACTGTTTTCGATCAGCTGCCAGGTTAGTGGAGTGTTATTCCAGGACTGAATACACAGGTTGAATTTGATGACCTTTAAGACAATGCTCTGATGCCAAACTCTTGATGACTAAGAATCCTGTGGCAGAAGGCATTTTTCCAGCTATCAAGAGGCTATGCCCAGTGGCCTCCAGAAGTTCTGGCAGTTTTTTGTTTCATAGCACTGATGAACTCTTTTGGTAGATGTTCCTTTTATTTATAATGTTAGAGTAATAAGTGTTCTGTGCATGTTTGCTAATGCCAGGAAATTAGAAAAGGAAGGAAAAATGAAAACAAAAAGAATACGTGCCCAAACTCATAACTGACTAGACTTATTTTTAAGCAGTGCCTGTAATCTGGTCTTTTAGGGTGTTATTATTTTTGCCTGTTTTCAAGATATGAAGCAGTCCTCATACATCAGAACATCACAATATAGAGCAACTCTGAGCTCTATTAAGATGTCTTAAGCCATTATAAACCACTGATTTAAGTATCTCCAAACCCTCTCTTATCCTTTATCACTGCAAAGCTATCAAATTAATTCAGGTTGGACTACCTCAAATAGAGGCAGCAAATTAAAACAAAAAGCAAAAAATACCTAGTTCCCACCCCTTCTCTCCTAGCCTCCTTCCCCACCCAACCCACCAAAATACACCAATTTTTACATTTACAGGTCTCCAGGAAGGAGAGAGGAACCATTTTCACTGAAGCTAAGCACAGCTAATAAGGAGCAGTAGGAGCAGTGGACCCATGCAATTATGGAAGGCACTATTAAAAGAAGCTGCTCTAAAGTACATTCAGTAGAACTGACTCTTAGCTGCTAAGGCTTGGAGGGTGGGGGGGGTCCAGCCAAGGAATCCAAGAAACACTTCATAGCTTAAATAGGGTTTTTGTTTTAGTTTTTGCAAATTACTTTCTGAACCCCCTATAGGTATTTATCTCAGAAAGGGAATATTTCGTTAAATGATCAATACATTGATAAGATACATACACAAGTTTTGTTGCATTGGAGAATGAAAGTATTCTTGAAAAAATTGTAATTTCTATTTATATCATAGTTTCAGAAAGCAGTTTTTTTTCATTCTGATTAATGTTCAATTGATGGACCTGCCATATACTTAAAAACATACACACACACACACACACACACACACACACACAAACATCTAAACACAAAAGAGAAGTTCAAACTTGGAGTATTTAGAAGTGAATAATTTGTATTGATAAATCCAACTACATAAAATAAAACTGCTTATGGGAAAATAGGAAGGTCAAAGACAAATGATACACTGAAAAAAATATTTACAATACATGATAAAAGGCTAATTGCCTTCATTTACCAAAAGCTCATAAAATTAGAAAAAAAAAAAAACTAACAGAAAAATGGGCCAAGGACATAATAGGCAGATGACAGAAAAATAAAAACAAATGGCTGATACATAGGAAAAGCCACATATAATCTATCAACACCACTAAAAATATAAATAAAGGTAAGGAGACTTTCTTCATCTATCTGATAGACAAAAGAGTTTGATAATATGAGCTCTGTTAAGGGTTTGTGAAAACAGATTTAGTAAGAGTGCGAATTATGCTACATGCAAAGAAAGGAACACTGTACTGCTAGGAATTTATCCTGCACATAAGGAGCCAAACAGACAACCTAGGCGTCCATCAATAGAGACTGGTTAAATCAGGTGGTACACCAGCCTAAGAGAATACTCTGCCATCATGAAAAGGAGTAACATGATCCTGGGTGTGTTAAAGTGAAAAGATATCAAACACCTGTTATTAGATGAAAAAAAACAAGACGTAGAAAAGTGGATATTACAAGTCTGCTTTTTTTGTAAATAAATCTTTAGATAATATGTAACCTGCTATACGCACAGAACATTTTTCTTAAGGGATGAAATGATTTTTGTCTTCTTTTGGGTTACTAAAATAATAAAATGATTTTTATCCCTCAAGAAAAACATTCTGGAGGGATAAAATGATCTGTTAATAGCGGTGTCTCTTGGAAACAGGAAAGTGTGGGTATAAAGTGACTCTTATTTTCATTTTATTATCTTTCTGAGCCATTTGGCTTTTCTAACCAAGTGCACATTACTCATATTATAAAATACAAATGGGAGTGCATTGATGTATGAACAATCCATTTTGCTTTTTTAAAAATATAATTTTTTAAGGAAAATCTTTTTATAAATAAGAGTAGTCACACCATATTATGTAGTATTAAGAGAGTTCTGGAGTTGAGACACCTGGGTTTGAATCTTGGCTTCTCTACTTACTCTCTATGGTGCCTTGAGGAATGAATTTACCCTCTCTGCCTCAGTATCCTCATCTATAAACTAGGGATGAGGTTATTAAGTATTGCTAAAAGATTGTGGAAATTCAGGTGAAACATGCAGAGAAATTAGAACGATGCCTGGCATATAGCAAGCCCTTCATAATACCATTTTAGCTGAAACTACTGACTGGTACAGTCCCAAAGGCCAGGAGATGTCTTCTCAAAAAAGGCCTTGATTACACTATCCCTTAAAAAGACCTATGATAGGAAATGCTTTTTTTCTACTCATACATTTTTAAAATTACTCTTTACAAAAGGTGATTTTCCTTTTGCCATTGTTCAGTGAAGAGCATGTTTCTGGTTTTGTGTGTGTGTGTGTGTGTGTGTGTGTACACAATAGGGTGTGTCTGTGTATGTACACAATAGGGTATGTATGTGTGTGTGTGTGTACAATAGGGTGTTTCCAAAGATTCTAATTCTAAAAGACACTCCCCATGGACTCCTCCAAAAAGTTCTAGTTTCTCCTGGGTTAGAACTCTGCCTTCAGAACGTCTCAGGTCTGAGAAAGGGAGGAGGCCCTAAGGAGGCCAAGAGGATCAGAGACAACTCCACCCAGTTCACTCCTGTACCTTGGGCTTGCTCAGCTACCTGTCCTAAGCAGAAATACAGGCAACCCATCTGCTGAACAAGAAGAGTGAATGAGAGAAATGATAAGCAAAGAGGGTGTAAAGAAACTTCAATAAACAAGAGGAAGTGAAAGTTTCTGACTAGAAGTAGCTATAAAGCCCAGCTCCACCTGTCACTTGCTTTGTATCTTGACCAAGTTTTTTTTTTAATTTCTCTAAGCCTTACTTATGTATGTATATACATACATTTTAAAAGGTTAATGCATTATTTGTTTAGCAAAAAGTTATTGAACACCTGCCATGTGTCAGGTCCTGTTTTAAGTGCAAAGACAATGATTCCCACCCCACTGGGTTGTTGTGAAAATGAATTCATTTAATGCACAGAAAGTACCTGACACAGTCATAAACATGAATCTTAAAATTATAATTAATAATGCAATGACCCCTAAACCTAACTATGTGTGAAGACTACAATGGTTGTTTAATAATAGTGCATATTTCTGGGCAACTCTCACAAGAATTCCAGTTCAGAAGATCTGGGAGGAGGGTGACCCAGGCATCTGCATTTTTGATAATTACTATAGCTGATTATGCAGCAGGTGGTCCATGACCCATACTGTGAGGAGGGCTCCAAAGATAAAAAAGCGCCTGGACTTTCTCTCCAAATCTTGTCAAATTGCAAGAGATTTCTTCAGTGAGATGTAAACAATGAGTGAGCAGAAGCGAAGACAGGCCAGCAAGAGGAAGAGGAAGAAATTCACTGGCAAAGTGCACAGGAGAGAAGAATTTAATTTACAGAATGATCTGTATGCTCACAACTCTCCAGGAACACTTTCCTGGAGTGAATACATTGTCAGAGGACTGGAGGGAAAGATGGAGTGCACATAAGGCACAGGTTGTTTGAAACTGGGCCAGTTCCAGCCAAACTCATGTACACAAATGTTGGTTTGCAAAGCTAGTAGGATACTTAACAGTTGGTTCATGGTTCAAAGTCCTCATAATCCTGTTGTAAAAGAGGACGGACCAACCAGTGTCCAGTTGAGGGTGTCAAAGGCCATTCAGTAGAGAAAAACATTTCACAATCCAGCATATGCTGCGTTTGAGTTATTCCATCAGGGCCAACCTGGATTTTCCATGGCAGACATGCTTCACAGCATCAAAGGAACCGCACGCAGGCATTCATCGTCTCCCACACTGACTCAGCCCAGGAACCACTCCAGTGGCAGGCATGTACATGGGGCAGCCCTTCCCCCATTGCCTTTCACCTGGCAGCTCTGGGGAAGGTAACATCCACCATGATCATAAACTTCATCCTAGCTCATTATCTTAGGGACCCAGTAATAACAGAGCAAATCCTCCCTGAAGTATTTTCCAGACTTGTACATGTTACTTATCTTTGATTTCTTGTCAAATTTACTGAAGTGAACTGAATTTCTGCCCCTTTAAAAGAACTATCTGGAAAGCCTGCTGCTTCTATTTAAGGAGAAGCATTTATCCAGTGTTTACCAAAATGAGATGCCTGCACTCCTGTCTGGCAGGAAAACCTAAACCAGGAAGAGCAGCACTAATGGCGGTGGTGGGTGTGGAGCTGGGGTGTCATTGCAGGAGGTGCTCATAGGAAAGGAAGGAGGTGATGAAGGGCTGGGAGAGGAAAACAGGGAATGAGACACTAGGAATGACAGTAGGTCAGGAAGGGCTGGGATTTAAGTCTATGACTCGGTCCAGAAAATAAGGAGAAGGAAAAGATGAGAATGTTTTGGAGTCACCTCATTCTCCACTCTTCTTCATCTCAGTGAGGTGGTGCTGTCTGCTTGCAATTCTAGACCACAAACGGAATAAAACACCCAGTCACTGGGAAACAGATGGCATAATTCACAACTTGTTGCCAAGACATTAAATGGGGCCTTTAAATAACATTTTTTTAAACCTCACTTCTGTACTTAAACATGGCTTTTCTTAATTGACCCTATGTCTTAACAGCCTTGACCATTCAATCCCCATCTTCATCCTCACTGTGTGACAACCTCCAGGGCACACCATCCTCCTGACCCACAGCTTCCTTCCCCCCCTTGGCAGTGGCACTCAGAGTGTCAGGAAGGTTGCATCTGTCTCACACGTGGCTCACTCCCTGGATTTTCTCAGTAGCACTGACCTCCACCTTCTCTGCATTTAAACAGAGCAGAGTTCCAGCACTGGACTTGGCCATGCTTCCCTTCCAATAGTTTGATGAACTTTCACCCTGGTTCATTAGTTATCTCCTCTCTCTTTCTCACTTGCATTTTCAGTCTCTATGAAGTTATTTCACTTTGCCTTTTATAAAATAATATGGTTTAGTAGTTTCAGTTACTAGCCGAAAGACAAGCTCTCTGAGCTTCATTTTTTTTCTATGAAAGGAGAATAATAATAGTATCTATTTCATAGAGTTGCAAGGATGATGTAACATAATATATGTAAAACATGGAAAAATAGTGCTGGGACTCAGTAAGCACTTTAAAATTTCATTATTATTTTTATTTTTCTTCTTATGATTACCCTCTTTGAACCATCATCTAGGTCCCAATACATGTGAGGCCAAAATCTGGAAGACCTTAGAACAGGGACAAGGAATGAGGCGAGGCTGTTGTGTTGTGAGTGGCAAGAAAGGATTCAAAACAAGTATGAAAATAAAAAAAAAAACAAATAGAAGATGGTCTTGGCAGAGGATGGTAAAAATTCTTCTTTTAGATTAGAAATCAATGAGTAAATTCTCAGACCTCAGCTATTGGACAGAATACTCCAATTTCACAGGAAGGCCTGCAGCACACCAAGCAACAGAGAGCTAATGACCAAGCCCTTCTCATAGGGTCTGTGGTTCACAAAGAACACATGGTGAGAGCCATTATCTCCACATTAGTTCAGATTTGTGTGTTCCCCAGCTCTTTACTAGCACATGTGGGCTGAGACCCTAGTCCTGCCTTCAGAGCGAGGCAAATGTCTCAGGAAGGACTCAAGTTAGGTGCTAAGAGAGGTCAACAATGGGAAAGACTGTTTCCTGCTGGAAGCCTGAAGACATCATGGAGGAGACATACAGAACTAGCCAGCTTTTGAAGCCGTTCACAACAATTCAGGACTGTAGCATGCAGAGCTGTGGAGACAGCACAAGGTGAAGGGAACAGCATACAGATATGGTAATGCTGAAAGAATGAGAAGCAATAGCAGGGAATGAGGCAATCAAGGCAACTTGGAGGCAGGCAAATTTAAAAGCTTCCTAAGATAAAGGCCCCAATGGTTGTGACTGCTCAAGTTAAGAGTTGCTCATATTTGATGCACAGTCTTTTTTATTTTCCAAAATTCCCACTTTCACTTCTCTAAAAAAATATGCAAATGTATTACTTTACTCAGAGAGGTGAATATCAAAGAAAAGCAAGCACATATTTTTCCTGTTCTAGGGATCCTACAGCCACAATTCTGTCTGAAGTGATTCCACTGACAACCCTTAATGGTCTACTGATCTGTGCCCTTCGTGATCTCCATTCAGAGGCTGAACCTGCTGACATGTATGAGGGGAGGAAGTTGCAGGTCAGAGAGTGCCATATGGAAACTAAGCATGGAACTATTTTTCTATAGGTGAGTGATATTTCATTTTCTCTGTAACCTAGAAAGCTGTTCTCTCAATTTCTTTTTTTTTTAAAAGAGTCTCAGATACCACATTGCCATATGTGTACCTATGCAACAATCCTGCATGATCTGCACATGTACCCCAGAACCTAAAGTGCCATAAAAGAAAAAAGAGTCTCAGATACAAAGTACTGGATTAATCATAATTCTTGGTTCTTGACATTCTCTCATCATTGGCCCATGCAAGACTATCTTTATTTACTGAGTGCTCTGTTTATGTATTTATGTTTTATGTTTAATATAATAAATGAAGAGACCAGCACCCATCACAAAAACTAGAACATTGACACTAACTTACATCCATCTATGTGGTCTTCCTCCATCTCATCTCCTGTTCACCACTTCCTTGCTTTCACTTTTACAAAGAATGATCAAATCTATGTATTTTTAAAAGGTAGAATTTGAGAATTTTTTTAGTTGTTTTTAACTTTTTAAAATGAATTGGTTATCATGATGTATATAAAATCTTTTGGAACAATTTTCATTCAACATTAATTGCTAAAATTCTCCATATAGTTGTAGTGCATTCATTTGCTATATTATATTAGAGTGTGTACTTTTTATCCATAATTTATTCTTCATTCTCCCGATAATGAGAAAATGAGTTGACTTTATTTTAGTTACTTGTTTAGCTAAATTTTCCATTCTGATAAACATGTATTTGCATTTCCAGGGTCTAAAAAACAATCAAGAGGAAATCTACTCTTAGTAATATATTCCATAGACAAAAAGAAATGTTCTGTGGATCACTTGTCCTTACATATTTGTATTTATACCCTTTTCCCTGTCATTATGAAGAATTAAAAGTAGTTATGAAGAGTCAAAAGTAAAACTAGAATCTCTGCTTTACCTTATCCCAATTTTAGAGTCCAACATGCCTAAGGTGACCCCTTGTCTTATGGTAGCTCCAACCCTGAATAGCCCTCAAAGATCAGTAATCACCTAATGCCCTGTTGAGTCTGGCTTAGGTTACTCCACAACCCCGTACTTAGCGTTGGCAAGAAGGCAAGCCCATGAACATGAGAAGCTGACCCAGAGTTGCTGGATTATGCTTACAACCTCACTGAGAGAAACCTCTTGTCCCAAAATGGGGAGGAAGTGTGATGTGGGAAGGCTTCCCTGAGTGTATGTGCTGGTGTTGAATGCAGCCCAGAACTTGTTTCTAATTTCAAGGCTTAATTCCAAGTTGCAAGTGAAGAAAACATCTTCATTTTAAGGCAAAGCCCACTGTTTTGGAGAAGGGGAATCCACCATATGTCTCTATATTAGGGCTGGGTGCAGTGGTTCTTGTCTGTAATCCCAGCACTTTGGGAGGCTGAGCCAGGCAGATCAATTGAGCCCAGGAGTTTGCAACCAGCCTGGGCAAAATGGCATAATCCCATCTCTGAAAAAAATATAAAAAAACAGCCGGGCATGGTGGCTTGTGCTTATAGTCCCAGCTACTTGGAAGGCTGAGATGGGAGGATCAATTGAGCCCCAGAGGTCAAGGCTGCAGTGAGCTATGAGCATGCCACTGCACTCCAGCCTGGGTGACAGAGTAAGGCCCTGTCTAAAAACAAAAAAATTTGAAGAAGTAACTACCATGCTTTAGAAATGTTAAAGGCAAAGTAGAAATTTCTATCTTTTGATTTTTATCTAAGCATCTACGTGTTAGAGCTGATGACTTGTCACTTCAAAATGTCTTTGTGAAGTTAAATGTCTGTTGAGCAAGTCAGGCAATTATGGGATAGATTTTAAACCATCCTCAGTGAGTCAGAAACATGTCCCCGGGTGGTGCTGATGCTGCTGGTTTGGGACCACTCTTTGAGAGTCAATGTCTCAGAAGAATGAGAAGACAACTAATTTAGCAGAGACAACATTTTATAAGATTAAACCACTTATGGGTAGAGGTGAGACCCAGTAATGTAGGTTTTAATAAGCCCTCCAGGTATACGGGCACTACAGTTTGAGGACCGCTGCTCTAAGACAGGCCTATGCCTGAGATCCCCCAGCAGCTTCCTGAATGGCTGCCTCTAACAAAGGGAGAGCAGGCAGCTTGACTGTAATTTAACATACAGATACATACTGTAGAATGTATTTTGGGAACCATTTTTACTTATTAATATGGAGTAATACTAACCATGCTGTATGTAATTGACAATATGTATTTAGCAGCTGTGGTTAAGAGCAGTTTCTGACACTGGCAGGTCCAGGGCTCAAATATCTGCTGTTTCATTAAGGACAGTGTGACCTCAGGCAATCACTAAACCTCTCTATGCCTCAGTTTACTCACTGTAAAAAGGGACTAAAAGAGCACCTATCACATGGCATTTTTGTGAGAATTAAGTGTCATATGTGGACTACTATAAGGGCACAGTAAATATTCATCATTATCATCATTAGCCTGCTTATCCATGTGTTTGCTATGTGTGCTGCTAAACACTAAGTTTTTCTAGTAATTCTTGCATATGGGCACTGTAGACTATTATTTTTTAAGTAATGTGATTTAAGAAGGAAAGGTATTTATTAAGTGACTAAACTCTAAATACAAGTGATAAGTTGTAGATTACCTGGCTTCTGTCAGTCATAGTTAGAAATGACTTGTTATGTTCACACACTGTTCGAAGTGCTTTACATGCATTCTCATTTAATCTTCATATCAAGCATATGAAGGGGGTACAATTATCATTCCTATTTTACAGGTGAGGAAAGTAGACAACAGGTAACTTGCTCAAAGTCACACAGCTCTTAAATGGGGATCTGAAACATCACAATAAGATTCAAAACATGCCTTAAACACCAGGAAAGTACACTTGCATGGAACGTCAAGATTTGGGGCAATTTTGCCCCCCCATCCCACCCAAAGTGCTTGCTTGCTCTTGCAAGGAGCACATTGAAACCTTCGAAAATACATTTACAAACAATCTGCAATAAAGGTCTTAACAAAATTATCACGATCCTATTCTGTATCCCCTTACCGGAGAGCAAACAATTAGTGGACACAGACCATACTAGCAAGGAGACTGCCCTTGGACAGTAAACCCTGGGGCTGAGTCATTCCTCTACTTTCAACCAAAATAACAGGATTGAATCTTCATTCTTAAGCAAAAAGTTAACATATTAGAAATATATTTAAAAGAAGTATTGCCATTTGAAACATCAAATAATTAGGTTTTTTTTTTTTTATGGTGCAGTCTGAGGACCACCTGCATCAGTATCACCTCGACTATTTGTTAAAATACAGATTCTTGACTCATACTCCATATCCGCTGATTGAAATTTCTTTAAGTCAGTCTCAAAATCCATTTTCACAAATTGCCCAGATGATCTTCTATGCACAGTCAAGTTGTAAAATCACTACAATAAGTGGTTCATGATTTCAAATCTGTCTGTTTAGTAACTGTGTCATCTGTCTGCTCTTTCCCATTCTGAATGCTCCACCTGAGGCCATCATCATTTCTCACCCGGAATTATTGAAACAGTATCACACTGTGCCCAGCTGCTCCTTGTGGCCCTGAGCAGCTTGTCTTCCACAGGGCTCCAGAGAAGAAACCTCATTAGGCAATTCCCTTGTTGAAACTCCTCAATGGCATCCCATGTCCATAAAGTACAAACTCCTTACCGTGATTTAAAAACCCTCCACAATCTCTTCAGACTGTCCTACCACAACCCCTGCCAATGGGGCCATTCACAGTTTCCTGAAGGAGGCACTATAGCCTCTAGACTCCTGGTTTCACACACGCTGTTCCCTCTAGCTGGATTATTTTCCTGTCCCTCTGGACCTGGCTAACTACTACCTGTTCTTCAGGTCTCAGTTTAGCCTTGATCTTTATTTCCTTCAGGAAGGGGATTAGGTGGCCCTCCTTTATCTGACCTCACCCAAAATTTAACAAGTATTTATCACATTGCACTGCAATTTCCTGTTTGCTTCAACATATTTTCCAGTATGCTTGTCAGCTCGAGGGCATGTTCTTTTGTACCTCAGTATATCATGCACGGTTTAGCATAGAGTAGATGCAGTTGTCTTGAAATGTTATTTCACAGCATTAAAAGTTTCTCCACCATTAGCATTTAGGAATAGCTTCTCTTTCTCCTATTTTGCCATTTAGAGACAGACTGGTATTATTTCCAATTAGGACAAAAATTTTCCCTTCCACTCCTGCTTCCAACCCACGTGCCCAAATCTCTTAAATGTCCTTTTCAGCTCAGGATACCAGCATGCAAAAACCATGCTAACTGGAAAGATCTGTCTTGTTTATCACCACATCCCCAGAGCCAAGAGCACAGAGCCTGGCTTATAGGAGGCTCAGAAGAATATTTGATGAATGAGGGAAGAAAGATACCAAAAGAACTTACATATATGATTTCAGAAATGATATCATTAATTTTTGAGAAACTGGAAAGGATGGGAAGTAGAAGATTGGAAATGGGCAAAAAGTCTGCAGGTCATAAACATAGAGAAAAGTTACATTCTGAAAAATCACAAACTGCTGTTTGGTGTTGATCTCCAGTAAAATTGTAGAGAAGGTCCTTTAATAAGGCAAGAAGGAGTCAGCAAGAGTTCGCTGAATCAGATGTGAAAAACAATCCTCATTCCTTTTCTGACAGAGTTGTGATGGCCACATACATCACATATCTGGAGTTCAGTAGACGTTTAATACAAACACTTAGGATACTTTTATGAACAAGGTTGACATGTGTGCACTGGGTGACAGCACAGCTCAGTATTCAGACAGAATGGACTGTCTGTCAACCTCCAGGGAAATCTCTAGTAACATATCACCTGGCCCTGATGTCATCCATATCCTATTTAACATGCTTTATTAATGACATGAATGAAATCATGGATGGTATGGCGTTGACGGCAGGCTCCTGATTACACAAAGCCTTGGAGGAATAACTAATGCAATGGATGACAGCGTCAGATAATAATGCCACTAGCCACTGTGGACTCAGAGCTTACTCTCTCAATAACTCTACAGCTGCTATTTCCTTTAATCCTTCCTCCCAAAGACATACCAGGTAAAGACCAGGAAACCAAAGTTCTGAGTGATGCTGAGACTCACCCCAAATCATAGAGCTAGTAAGAAGCAGAGCTGGCTTGTCTGACATCACTCTGCTTGATCCTTGTGATCAGAATTCACAAAGACCTAAGAACAGGAAACCAAGACAGCAGCATTCTATCTAGTCCATCTCAAGTATGCATTAAACACTTCTTAGGCTAAGGCACTGGATATGGGAGACATGGAGAAACACAGTTCAAATGCTCAAGAGTTTCCTAGAGGAGTTGGGCTATCCAGACAAACAACCAGAATATAAGGCAGAATACAATGAGTGAAAACAGAGAGGGAGGACATCCAGAGAACACAGAGGAGAAAGAAATCCTCTTAGCTAGGATGAAGAGATGAGGGCAGGGGAATATGTCATGGGAGAGATGACACTTGAGATGGGTCTGGTATACCAGGAAGAATATAGTGTTGGGGGTGCGGACAGGAGTTGACCTTGGGTGAAAGAGCTCACATGAACTAAAACATAGAGGAAGAAAAACATAGCACATGTTTAGTATATATATATATATATATATATATATATATATATATATATATACACATATACGAAGTCCCTTGTTTGGCTAGAATATAGTGATCAAATGAGGAAATAAAGCCAAAAAGGTGAGTTGTAACCAGAGAGTTGAAAAATGTAAAAACTATGCTACAGGAAAGAGGGAACCATGACATATTGAAGGCAAGAGAGAGCCATGATGAGTTTTGTTTGGGGTAGTAACATGAACAGTGATGCTTTATGAAGAAAACACAACTGCAATATCTGAAGGAGAGACTGGAGGCTGACGGGGAATTCAGGTGACTGTTACAGTTTGGAGATGAGTCATAAGGTAAGGAAGAAGGAACCCTGAACAAGGAGACACTTTCCAGGTAGCTCTTAGGTTCACAAAATTAACTGTGAACTATTAGGTTCAAAATCATTTGACACTCCAGGTGAACAAAATGATGAAAAATAGAAAAAGGATGAAGTCAAGTTAAATATTAAAAAACACCTTTATTCTTCTGTTATATGCCTGACTACAGTGCTACCCACATAGAAGAACAATCGAATGGAGATATGTATATTTGGAAAAGCAAATAAAATCAGAAATAATCTCAATCAAATGAAAGAATGTCTCTTATATATTGCCTGAAGAATTTGTGAAAAATTCTATAATCTGATAAAAATGGATTGAGGTACTCCAAGATCAATGCTAGATTTTAGATTTACCCTCTGTGTATGGTTTTTTGTTTTGTTCTTTCTTTTTTTGACAGGGTTTCACTCCTGTCACCCAGGTTGGAGTGCAGTGGCTAGAACTTGGCTCTCTACAACCTCTGCCTCCCAGGCTCAAGCAATCCTCCTGTCTCAGCCTCCCAAGTAACTGGGACTACAGGAGCATGCCACCACACTCGGCTAATTTTTGCATTTTTAGTAGAGACGGGTTTCACCAGGCTGGTCTGGAAGTCCTGATCTCAAGTGATCCACCCACTTCAGCCTCCCAAAGTGCTGGGATTACAGGCGTCTGTGTAATGTTTAATGTAAATTTTGTTTGCAAGCACGAATGTCAATACAATAAAACAAATAAGCTGGGTAAATTCTGACAATGTCTGGCATCTGTAGGGAGTGTGAGAACAAAAGCAAATGGAGAAATGGAAGGCCTAGTGGGGTGTTTTTAACTCTGACATGTGTTCAAGGAACTCAAGTGAGAAAGAGAAAAACAGAATAATGAAGTCACAAGAAGATATTTCTAAGATGAGTCCCGGCAGCACAACAGAGAAGTGTCTGGATCAGGTGATGTGCTCAGTGGAAAGCAGGCGGAACAGCTCCTGCACGCCTACCCTGGGACACCCGTTCAAGGACCACAGAGCCCAGGGTCTGCTCCAGGAGAGGACATGCACCTGCGATGCCTTGCTCCTACTTCTGTCTTCCTTCTCGAGCCGGGGCAGAGGCTGACGAGAGGCAAAGTGCTCTGTCTCCAGCAGCAAGCAACAACATTTCACCTCATGCCACTGTCTATCAATTGAAAATTATTCTAACTCTCAAGCTTCTGAACAAAATGTTTTTGAACTCCCACTCATCCTTCCAAAAACATTTTCTACAAATCCTGGTGTGGTTTATAGCACTTAAAATGAATGAAGCATACTCACGATTGGATTGTGCTCTGCACACAAATTATGCTCTGCATTTCCTTGGACTCATTTAGTGGAGCCTTCCCCAGGATCTCACTCTCAGTGACGTCTGGCACAAAGCGCATGTTCCCAGGCCAACCCTTCACTTGCCCAGCTACTCTGCCCCACCCTACCCCCACACACAAGTTAACTTTTAAATTCAAGTGTACTCAGTGTTCTCTACTTTCTCCACCCCTTCCCTCTCCAGCCCACAATGTTCTGTGAAAAACCAAAATAAAATGGAAAAGCGAAGCAGAGCATTACGAAAAATAAATCAAGACCACTCTTTTTAAGACCATCAGAGAGTGTTTGCATGGCAGCAAAAAGAAGGGAATAAGTAGGCTTTGGAAGCAGTATTTTTGAAAATACCTCCCCCAGCATATTTTAAAGAGCACATATCTAAGGTGGTAACATTATTTTTAACGTGCAAGGATATGTTAAAACACACATTTCAGTACAGTGGTTACCCCTGGGGAAGCCAGAGAATAGGATCTGGGAGGAGTGTGCAGGCAGCTTCCCTGGTGGCAACTCTTAAAGTGGAAGGTGAAATCACAAGTTTTGCTTTATTATTATTCTACCCAGGTCACACATACGTCACATACATTCTCTTCATGCATCACATTATATATAATATTTAAAAAGAAATAAGGGAAGCAGCAAAAATGAATTTAAAACAAAAGTTAATGTAATGATTATCAGAGAGAAAGAAAGAGAGAAGGAAAGAAAAGAAGAAAGGAAAGAAGAAAATAAAATATGATTTTATTCCTAGAGAGGTTCACATCCTAGTAGAGAGCCATCTAAAAATTCATTGTGAAATATAACATGGTGATCATAATAATAGAATTTAAAGAAAACACCACGTCTAAGGTCATACATAGTATTTAAGTTAACAACAATTGCATATGACATTCAAATCCCTAAGTATCTTTGCCTTAAAAATATTGTTTTACCCTTTATAAGTATCAATATTGCATTACATTTCCTGGGACCCTTCCCAGACCCCAGAGTCTGGGTGACATCATCATCCTCTGGGCTCCCACTGGACACTGTGCTTCCTCCTGAAACATATCACAATGTACAGGGATCCCCTGGTTTACTGTTGCACCCAGTGCCTGGGTCACTGCCTAGCACATTAATAAACATTCGTTTGAAAAAAAACAAATGATTAGCATTACCAGGTTCAGTTCTGTTAAATGGTGGCTGAGACTGAGAAGAAAAGGAAGGGTTGAAATGCTGAGTTGGAGAATCTTTTCCAAAATTCGAGAATGACCCAGTGTTGCATGGGCAAAATCCCTTTACTGTCCCTGTTTCTCTGGTCTGGGCAGTATAGGAGGCTATGGCACAATCTGCAGGTTCTAAACGATTGCCCTGTATGCACTAATGCTTCTAACCCCATGGCTTGGATTTATCACTTCTTCCTCTAACGATGAGGGAAAAGACATTGGATGTCAGGCAGTAACCCAGTATCAGATTCAGGCATAGCCTTTATCTTTCAAGAACAGTCAGGCCTGCCAGTAGTCTCGGCAGAAATCAGATCTTTCTGGCAGAGGCTCGCAGAGCCTGCCTATTTCAACCTCAAAGGTGAATACGAGAAGCCAAACACTCAGGAAGATCCAGTTTCCCTGCATAATATTGCCACCACATAAGACAAGGAAGCATCCCTTCCTCTGAAAGTGCCACAGACTCTCCTGATGGAAAAGGAAGCAACAAATAGAAATGTTAACTGAGACTTCAGAAAGCTCCCAGATATGACCGAAAATCATGACAGCAGCACCAAGTACCTAACAAACAACTGACAAATTGTACATCATCAGAGCATGTGCATGCATGACTAATAACAATGGAATAGAAAGTGGGGCATTATTTTGTTCACAGAGTAGCAGAATGTAAGTAAAAGGTCACCATGCTAGTGGGGATGTTGCTAAGGATTTAATTGTTCCATTCAAACTTTAAAATAGAAAGCTTATTCTAGTTAGACCATCTGAGTGATATTGCATCTGAAATTATGTTTAGCTAAACATATTCAGCATGTATGAATATACATTGATTCCAAGTTCCCAATCTCTCAAGACCTCATTTTAAACTACATCCTACAAATGTCACCCCCACTTCTTTTCATTCAAGTGAGTTGGTATAGTCCTTGGTGCAGATGCCACGTTCTTCCCAGGGAAAACAGAAGGAAAGAAGAGAATATGCCAAGAAGAAGTAGAAATGAAAGTGGCATTAAAATAAAAATAAAGCTGCAAAATATAATCTGGGTCAACTCTTCATGCGTTTTAAAATAAGCACCAGCAGGCTCAGCACATATGGCATTGGTTTTATGTATTTTTTTGGCTCAGATGTCACAGAGAATTGGTCCAAAAGGAAAAATCCCAGCATGGGGCCTATTTTTATACAGATTAATCAATCATTTCCCATCTTCTCCCCTCCCATCATTCCCCAAACTTTGAACTTAATGAAAAATGAAATTCCTTTTTTTTTTTCAAACTATGTCATGGAAATCCTTTCAGGAAAACAAGCAAACTTCATATTTGAACTTAGATTTTAATCATCACACTTTAAATTCAAGTTATAAATAGTAACTAGATTTATGCTATGGCTCAGCCTCTTTTATATTACATATTTATTGTGGTATCTTACATATCCATTTTGTTAATGGCAACACAAATATATACATATATATATATATATATATATATATATATATACACACACACATATATATATATAGCCATTTAGCAAAACAACAAAGCCACACTGAAGAGAAAAAAAACCACACTGTATATTTCACTTTTTGTTAGCTACATTCTCATGTACATAAAATCCCACAATTCCCATCAAAATGTCAAGCACCTAGTAGATTCTTAGTATTTGATAAGAAATTTGATAGGCTGAATGGAATTGAAACAAAGAATTGTTCAAGCAATAGATAATGCCTCCCTTGACTACAAGGCATTGTAAAAATGATGATAATGAGGTTTATAGTAATCATAACACAATAGAAGCTAATACTTTTTGTATGTCATATGCCATTGATTATTTCATTGAATCTTCAAAGCAGCCTTATGTGAAGGGTACTCTTACTATCTCCACTATATAGATGAAAGAAAAGTTTCAGAGGAGAGATTCAGATATTTTGAGGTTAAAAAAAAATCTCATACTATGCTTGTTTTTAGAAATGGAAAGGGAACTTCATTGCAGATACACTGACAAAGGGACATGGGGCCTTATACTATTAGTGCAGTAAAAGTTTGGAGAAAATGCCATCATATGGTTTCCAGGGCTCCAAAATCATGATCTCTATAGAATTTCTCACACACTTATGTTTGTCTGCTGTTCCATGTACTGTGAGAAATTATATTTATGAAATATTGAATTAATCACCTAAAGCTTGACTCCAGTGACAAAGCCAGGGACAGAATAGTCCTTGGTACATTTACATTCTCAAAGGGTGGTACCTTTTCACCATTCTGGGCAATTAAAATTGAGCCATGACTAACCGTTGGAAAAGATGACATAAAAACAATTTGTCCTTTGCCTAAGTAGTCATGAGTACAGAAAAGTAAAAAAAAAAATAACAATCTAGCATAATGCTGTGTTCACTTTTTATATGGTTAAAGATGAATTTCTTTTATACTAATATAGTATATAGTTTGTTTTTTGTTTAGAGTTGCCAGATGTTAGCTATCTGCCTGAACAATCCAAATATCTTAAGTTTACACAATTTTAAAGTTACCAAACTAAAGTTGGAGTTACCATAAATATAGTCTTTCTTTTGTTTCTACTAATTAATTTTAACACCACAGGCATTAATCATTTGCCCAGCAGACGAAAAGTACTTTAAGATGACTCATGTGTTTTATAATACTGCAAACTCAACCTTTATGCTCTTGGAATGTACAGTAAAGAGGAAGTGTTAGGTCAAATCAGTTAATAAAAATAAAAATATTCCACATCCCAATTCCATGAACATTAACTGTGTCAGAATTTCAATTGGATGCCATGTGAGAAAAGTAAATTAAAACTGGTCAGAGAGATGTGTTTTGTGTAATTTTCATGGTAATCAGGCAGACATGGTATTCCCTTTCCAAATCACATGAGCATGAGCAAGCTCTCTCTTGGTAATAAATACATGGTGTTTCAGCCTACACAGAGGCCCATTTCAAACTATGTGCAGTGCCAATTAGAGTTAATTGTGGCTGTATTCATCTATTCCCTTAGCACACTACTGGTAAGGCCAGGCTTTGCATTTACAAATGTAACATGCAATGCTCACGGTTAGAAGAGCATTCTAAATGTAATTGCCAGTGGTCGGTCTTTTTTATTTTGGCATCAAATTGACTCACAATTGCACAAATAGACTCATAAATGACGAAGAGTATTTAAAACAACACATGTGTATATCTTTAAAAGTTAAGTTATAGACTTGCATTCAGAATATCTGAGAGGTGGAGATGAAAACTTGTTTTTAGGCTACATTTTGGCCTACCACAACTAACTTACACACACACACACATACACACACACACACACACACACACACACACACACACAGCATAGCCTCTGTGATCCAATATAATTATTTACTTACTGTGACTAATACTACTTACTTAGAAGGTAAGCTCCATAGACTTTCATGGCAAACATTGCCTCTGCAAACAGCCTCCCACCACAGGCTGGGGTACGTCTTTTGCAGAAATACAGTGTGTGCAGCTCATCTCTCAGTACAGTACAGTCTCAGAGTGGGGTATCCATGGAGACTGAGCCTTCCGCATGTGTAGGGCAAGGAAGTTACTCTGCTGGCACCATAGCAACAGGAGGCAGAGGGAAAGCCAGCCTATCAGAGAAAAGCACGGGGCCTTCTCCCTGGTGACTGCAGTGTCTCCAATGAAACCATCGCCCTCATGAATGGACACAAAGCATTTGAAGAAATACCAAATTGTTAAATAGAAGTAAATGCCTACACAACAGTCAAGATGAATCCTTGGACGATATTGGAGCAAAACGCATAGAATCTTTCCACATTGATTATAATATCCCAATGGGAAAGCAAGAAATTATATCAAAACTCCACGCAGCCCTAAATTATGTGGCAAACACAACATTTTTGAGAAAAATGCTTGGTGTATTCTATGAATTCCAGCTATTTAAATATGCATGATAGTTCGAAGCACTGCCAGAAGAGAGAAACAGGGGAGCCTGGTTACTCTGAGGAAAGAAAATGGAATACAGGGCTCTCTGGAACAATTTAAGGCAAAGTCCCTCTAAATAGAAGTTTGCTCAGAAAAATATGTTTAGTAAGCTTCCACCAAAGGTCTCTATTATTTCAGAATAATTCTTATGAAGAAGGCATCCGTGACAGAATAGGACCAATGCAGATGAGATGATGAGTGGATATTCAAATGCCTTAAAGTTGTGCTATTTGTAAACTTTTCTTGTTTCCCATTTTATAACAATAATAAAAGTGATCATTTATTGAGCACATACTGTATGCCAGGCAAATACTGTCACTACAAACACAGCTCACTGCCAAATGCCAACACCGATTCTTGCAAAGATGGACGATGTGCATGTTTACCTCTCAGTGTTGTGTAGTATTTATGTGATGTATATATTCTGCTACATATCTAATACCTTTCATGATTTTCACAATAACGCAAAGAAGCTACATATTATTGTCCTCTCATATTACACTTAAAGAAAAAGAGAGAATATTTCCTTATGTTACCAAATAAACTCCCCCCGCTGCTCTGCGGGTGACGTGGTCCACTCTACCTCAATGTCTAAATATAAGGTGAAGAACCCCTTCTCCTGCAATTATGTCTCAGAAAAGAAGAAATCCCCTTACATTAGAGTCCTTTCAAAGCCTCTTATTACAGGGCTCTCTCATAATTACCTTCTTTGAACAAAAAGTACCATTTGCAAAAGACATATCCTTCTGAATTGGCTGCAATCAGTGCTAGTTTTGGCTCCCTTTGGAGGTTCAACTGATGGGATTGTTTAAAATGTAAAAGACAAAGAAATTCACAAACATATTTTGTAATTATTCCTATAGTATGACTCCTCCAGCCTTTTAGTGATGACTTTAAATAGGAACACAGTCAGTAGTTAAGTTGTAGCAATCACAAAAACCTATATCCCCTTTTTGCTATCTGAATCTAGGAACTGAATAGCTTTGGATAATGAAGGATACTCATATATGTATACAAGACATATATGTATACAAGACATATATGAGCATATGGAAAAAACAGCTGTCCCATGCTACCCAGCTTCCATGGAGCTTGTGACAGCCTGTTTGCTAGTTGTACACTAATGTCCCTCTCTATTCTCCTTTTCCATAATAAGCACCCATTTGAATATGATATCCTGGCTATAACTGGAAATAAAATGTGCCACTTCTTTATCCTGACCTTAAAATAACCAAGTCAGTGCCCTCTTCCTGTCCCTTTCCCCATCCTTCCGCCTGATGTATGACAGCCAATCGGGTCCCACAGGAGAAGCCAAGCGTTTGGGATCCACAGTTGCCTATAAGACTGGATCACCCAAATACCCAGGTGCTATTTTGCAAGAGACAAATAAGCATGTGTCTAGTTTTAACCTCTGAATTTTAGGGTCTCATTATAACTTATCTCATACCCTCACAGTACTGTAGGCTTGAGAAGATGTCCAATAAGAGCACCAGACATGGATTGAAAATAGCTTTATCTCACACATACTGAGTGGAAGGGAAGACTATCTTCCCTGGAAAAGTCAGGTAAGTTAAAAGGTAGCTCTAGAGATGAGAAAGACTAAATACAAATTTAAAACGAAACACGAATAAAAAAGCAATGTTTCTAATTGAATAATGAATATAAATATGTTTAACTAAAAATAAATTTTAGAAGTCACTGAATATTGACTATTTTCATCCACATCTCTACAGGTTTACTGGAGTTAGCAAATAAAATATTTTAACTGGGTGTGGTGGCTCATGCCTATAATCCCAGCACTTTGGGAGGCTGAGGCGGGAAGACTGCTGGAGGCCAGGAGTTTGAGACCAGCCTGGCAACAGGAGAGATCTCATCTTGAGAAAAAAATTAAAACTAAGCTGGGTGCAGTGGTGTGAGCCTGTAGTTCCAGCTTCTGGGGAGGCTGAGGCAGGACAATCACTTGAGCCCAGGAGTTCAAGGCTACAGTGAGCTATGATAACACCACTGAACTCCAGCCTGGGTGACAGAGGAAGACACTTTCTAAAATGAATAGTAAAAATCTCAGGAAAATGAGGGGACCTTATATATATGTCCTGTATCCCAATCCTTCTCTCTATTTCCACTGACTCCATCCTAGGCTACGGCATCTAAATTTAGTGTCCTGCTTCCAGTCTCACCTCTTGATAATCCAAGCTCTACAGAGTCATCAGAGGGATCTCAAACACCTAAATTAAATCATTTCTCTTTTCTTAAAACTCTCCAATGTCTTCACATTACTCTAAGGATATAATGTGCCCCTCCTAACTCACTGCTCTTTGCCTTCCTCTTTGCCTTTCCTAACTTACTGCTCTGCCCACCACCTGCCACCCCAACCACAACCCTCTCAAAGTATGAAACAACAAAGTTAAAGTCTCAGTTCAAATGTCACCACCCTAGACACTCCCCTGGCCTTCCCCAATCACTCTCCAGTTACCTCGTTTTACTTGTCACCATCTGAACTTATCTTGCTTGTGTGCAAGCATCAGCCGTCTCCCCACATTAAAGGTAGGCATCCTGTTTTCTCACTCCTCTATCCTTAATGCCTGGAACAATGATGTCGGCATAGAGCAAACACTTAATACATTTCATCAAATGATTGAATGAAAGCTAGTATATGTACAGCTAGGATTCAAACCTATGTTTAGCAGAAACTTCTTCTTTATCACGTGGTGAAATGAGAGTTCCCTTTCCTTTACACCCCTTCAGAGCGATCACCTTCTTTCAATGTTACAAACATGCCAGTCCGTGTGTCTTGGAATGCAAGCCTATTGCAGCTGTGATCCTGAAGCATTACCCTACTTGACCGAGGTTGGCATTCACGTAGCTTACTAATGCTCCTTGGCTGCTCTCAGATACAGGCTTAGGTGATAGAAGAAACTAACACATCGAATTGCCCAAGTGAACATACTATGCTGTTCAACTGGTAACTTTCTGTAAATAATCCTATAGTTCATCAAAATGCCATGCAACAGATTGTAACAGCAGACAGTGAAGTCCAGGTATTTATCTCTCCGGCTCCTTTTCTGCTGGTGGCTGCATTCCTCTGCCAAAGTCCACAGTTCCTTCACAAGTGGCTTTGAAGTTCTCTCTTTCTCTAGGTTGGTAACTCGACCCTCCTCTGGCTCCTTCAGGATGCAGGAATGTCTCCAAGCTGTTGCCAGCACCCAGTATTTCACTGTATCTTGTCAGATCCCCTTAATCATGCACATACCTTTGCAGGCAGCCTCTTCAATAAATGCTGCTCAATTAGGGGGGCGGGGAAAGCCCAACCTAAGCATATATCTACATGATTTACACTGCTTGGTTTCGAAGTCTGTGTGTCAAAGAAGTTTCCAGGTTTATTTCTGTTATGCTGTCAGTTGATAAATATGTTGAATGGTGGGCGTCTGGTCTGCTGGAGCTTCCACTACTTTTGAGAGACCTATAATGCTTCCTTCTTAACATATTAGAGTACTGAGTAAGCATTTGGCAGGCCCCCAAATCAGTGGCTAAGAATGCTGTGCATGCAATAAATCCTAGTAGACCCAGGATTTGGATGGCAGTTACCTTTGGAAAGAAGAGGATTATAATTCACTAATTCTTAGGGAAAAACCATTAAGGGGCCATTTGGTACCATTACATCAATTGGGTGCATCATCGAAAACACAGATGGGAGAAACGCATGAGAGAAAATACCTCATGCAGTAACCCTGCCATAAAGATAAACACGTAAGTCCACTCACCACAGTTAAGCTTTATTTTAATGGTTTGGTCCCTGCTGGGGAGATGTGATAAACTATGAAACAGCCTGCCATAAAACATGATCTGCTGTATCCTGGGGGAGCATTCTTTCTCTCATGATGAAAGAAAGTTTCAGAGATCTATTTTGGTATAAATACAAAAGCTCTTGCTTAAGCTGACAAACCCTAATGATTTTCATTTAAGAAAATATTCTTGATATGCAAGGCAGCACATAAAACATTTTGACCTGTGAAGAAAGGACTAGTTCATGATTAAGTAGAAAACACTGAAGACCTTAACATTTTTTCGTATTCACGTCTTTACGGTTTATTTTACTGTTTTGCATCCAAATGGCCTTGTATGTTCAACTTTCTGTACTTCATTGAAGTTACATTGAGGCTCACTGATCTTGTTATCAGCAACTGTCAACATAATGTACATATGGACTGTATCAGCTAATTTATAAAAATTAGTAAGAATTTTTAGGGCTCTACAAACATTTAAAAAATGTGTTTTATATCAATACATCTTTCTTAATGGTAACACTCTCGTCATGCAATTAAAATTACTCCTTTGAAGGTGGCCCTTACCACTATGGCAGTGGTTGAGGGTTAGGAATAAGGCTACCCTATTTAAAATCCATTTACAAGCTGCGTGACCTTGGCTGAGTTGCTTAACCTCCTTGTGCCCCAGTTTTCCTATCTGTAAAATGAAGGATAATGGTATCCCTTTCTTGCACTGATACTAGGGTAAAATGAGTTAAGTGCTTGGAATTTTGCTTGGGACAGGCAGTGCTCAATAACTATTAGTTCTAAGAAACTAATCAAATTTCAGAGTGTTATTCAAGCCCACAATTACATCTAATATATATTTCCAAATATTTTTATAAGGCTCATGGTATCTGAAATAAGCTTACAGCCTGTATTTGAGGCTGGGGTTTGCTGCTGGAAGACCTTTGCCTACAACTGGTGAGCTATTAGAAAAATAACGCCTTGGCAAAGTGTGCAGAATGTTTTCATATAACCAAAATCTTCCCTTTTAGCACTAAAATTTTAATTTTTTTCCACTCTGTGGAGACATTGCTAAAATGCTTGACACATTTTTCTGTCTTCATACATATTGTTTTTTGCCAACTCCACCATCACATTGATTCAATCTGCTTTTACATCAATTACTGCACTAAGTGCTACAAGTGATAAAAGCTGGTGACGGCCTAAAACACTTCAAAGGCCACCCAGGACGGGCGCAGTGGCTCACGCCTGTCATCCCAGCATTTTGGGAAGCCGAGGAGGGCGGATCACCTGAGGTCAGGAGTTTGAGACCAGCCTGGCCAACATGGTGAAATCCTATCTCTACTAAAACTACAAAATTTAGCTGGGCGTGGTGGTGAGCACCTGTAATCCCAGCTACTCAGGAGGCTGAGGCAGGAGAATCGCTTGAACATGGGAGACACCCAGCTTTAGTGGTGTCTTGTCTGCTCTTTCATATTTTCCCATGTCTGTTCATTGCCAGTCATCAGCTATAAACTCATACTCCTGTCTGTCCTCCTATAGCAAGTATTCCTCTCCTGTTATATGAACTAGGATAACACGACCTGCTCGAATTTTATTTCAAGTACACATACATTGTGTGTGAGTTTTAGAAGTTTTCTTGTACATAAAGTGCACAGAATGTGTGGCATCTATTTTAAGAGCGACAAATGACCATCAGTAGCATTTAGTGAGGAATTACTTTCTGCTAGGTCCAACACGGAACACTTTATATTCCTTAATTTTGTCTATTTAATATTTTCTATAACCCATTTTACAGATGCAGAACACAAAGTCTCAAGAATACAAGTAGCTAAAGATCACACGGTTACAAAATAGTGGTGTAAAGATTTGAACCTAGTATGCTGGACTCGAGTCTGGTGGTTAGAAAGTCCTCTTCCACTCCAACCCAATAACACAAAGGTACTTTTTCCCCCCAAGATAGGACAAATTGGGTAACCTGGGGGGAAGCTGTATAAATCTATGCTCTCAACTCCCCTCTAGTTTGTTCGAGGTATCACAAGAACAGCCTACTCTAAGTAAGTTGTCAAGTTGTTTTATTTCACAGAACTAACTTTGAAGTGAAAGTGATGCTCCTGATAAGAACTGAAACATCTGTTGGCTTCACTGTGTGTGAATGAGCCTCTATTAAGGGAATCGGTGTTGATTAATCACTGACCTCATTGGTTCCTTTTGAGTTTTCTAGCAAATGCTTCTGAATGTGGGAAATAAGGTTTTTTTAAGTAACCAATCCTCTACTATTGTTGTTAGGTTATTAGAGTTCAGCTCAGCCAGGTCTCCAATTTCAATAGCAGAGGTAGTGTCTGATGGCAAGGGGATATTAACTTAGTTTGAATACTAAGGAGATAAAGTGATATTTTTCACATGCAGATTTCAACATTTCAGTTTCTAAATGTGAATTCTTTCAAATTTTAGTGACCCGAACCATTTGCTCTTTCCGGATCTCCTTAATCGCCTCTGGTGCTTTTCTCCTTTCACATTTTCTACTTATTTGTTTAAATTGTTAATTTGTGTAATGGTTTTCCCACCTCTCCAATTAACCTTGTGGACAAAAAGATTCAGGACTTCCCTTTGTAAAACAATGACATTAGATCTTTTTCTTCCTTGCCTTAAGATATTCCCCAAGTAGGAAGTCAAGCCTTAAAGGAGGCCTGTCATTTAAGGTTCTAAGGAAGTAATACAATTAGGTAGATCTTTCATTTCTGGGTAAAAACAGTTTCATCAGGAAACTGATTGCAAACTAAATATAGAAGGAGCACCTGGGTGAAAGAGCACCCCAGATTCCTCAAAAATTTCCCAGTTGGAAAGCCTTCATTCCTTTTCTTTTAATCTGTGCTATAGTCCAAACTTATCACACAGTCTTCTGCCTTAAATTACAAGCTCCCTAAAAGCAGGGATGCTGTGGAGGAGGTTCTTTGTCACAACTTCCCCACATTCCTCCCACACTAAACATAATCTCTTGCAAAGGTATAAGCTCTACTTCTCATTTAAGTATTTATTGGACAGCTTTAATACTTTATGACAGACACAATATTAGGCTCTGCAGATTCAGCCTTGTATGTTTTGCAGACTTGTAGATAAAAGAGAAACGTGAAAACACAAAGCCACTATCCAAGTGGACTTTAGGACTGTTTTCTTTTGCTCCTTGGTGGCAATTTTTAATTAAATCTGCATAGGCATTAAGTGATAGAAGCCAAAATGACAGAAGGCTCACCGCCTCCAAGAAGTTTCCAGAATGGGTTCCTGCCTGCAAACAGGAAGGGCTTTCTTGCTGTGTGTGCCACGGGGCCCTGCTGGCAAGGTACAGGCTTGCTCGGCTCACCTTTCCAAGCCTTTCCCGGTGTCCTGTGACATATTTCCCTTCGTCTTCTCCATCATCTACTCAGGGAACATTATTAGCTCTTTATCTTAGTGACCAAAGGGATATTTTAATAACTCCTTCCTGAGGTGAACAGCAGTGTTTCTGAATCTAGAGCAAGGTACCTAAAATTAAATGGGCTTAGGTTACTTAATGTTAAAGAGTCCCTGAACCTGTTTAAGAGCTACTAATTGCTTGCTATTTTAATAAATTGGTATTGTTATTAATGAGTTGACTTATTTTTAAAAAAGTAGAGCATGCATCAAGAGTTGAAGATCCGTTTTGGCTGAGAGGAGATGGCCGCTTGGGGCTACGGAGAAGGCAGGACATTTTAACCTGAGAGCAGTATCCTCTTGTATTTTAACAGGTTACATCCCTGCATTCTATAAATTTTAGAGTCATCCAGGGGCTTTTCTCCCAGGATTTCCTCTCTTCATATTTATGAGACGGACAGGTTTGTTCTGCTAAAAGTTCAGAGAACTATAGGTCATGGTGCAGACTTTTCTCAAATACAAAGCTTACTGTACAGAACTGGGTCACACTCAAAACTGGTAGCAACTTTTTCAGTCATGACATTTGAAAGTTCAGGCAACTAAAAAAACAAGCTTTAAGGACCCCTTGACCTTGGTTAAATATGAATAAATAAAAAGGTTAGCAACTAAAAACTGCTCAGGTGATATTTATGCCTCTGAGCAATTACATTAGAAGCAGTTGACAGAAGTAATTGTTTGAGGCTTTACCTTTGGGGAAGGGTCCTTAAACTAGGATTCATAAATGCTAACAAAGGAGACCCATGAAATCCCTGAAATGGCATGTGATATTCTGTGCACATGGACATTCTTCTGGAATATGGGTCTATAGTTTTAATGATTCTCAAGAATCCATGAATCAAAGCAGCATTAAAAATTGTTTTTGTTTTCTTTCCTTACATCCTTTTATTCTTCCTTTTTCCCCTGTAATTTCTTCATGAAGATGGAGAGACATAATACTTCTCATCAAGATGAGTGACTGATCTTTAGCAAATGAGTATTTTCTACAGGATTAGGGAATTGCTTAGTGTGAATTCTGTATATATACACAGAGTTCTAAGTATTTTGTTAACATGATTATTACTGAAACAAGGAAGGGCCATGCTAATATTAACTCTAATATAAACTTAGTTTGTTCTTACTGTGCCATACTTCTCTATTGTTTTACTATTTCCTTGTATTGCCATCACTATAAAATGTTTTGGGAATGAGGTGGTAGGGGTAGGATGAGGATAACAAAAATAAAATCATTACAGGTTATGTTCAAATCCTACAATAGCAATATGATGAAACATACTTTGTTTTTTTTTCAATCCATGAAGCTGACATTCTTTCTGATATCATTTTCTTTTGAATCCCATAGCCTACCTTTGCTGCTGAGGTCAACAAATGTTGATTGAGTCCCTAATATGTACTAGAGCCTGTGCTCTAGGAATGCAAAAAGAGGATGGCAGGGCTGGGTGTGGTGGCTCACCCCTGTAATCCCAGCATTTTGGGAGGCTGAGGCAAGCAAATCACTTGAGGTCAGGAGTTTGAGACCAGCCTGACCAATATGGTGAAACCCTGTCTCTACTAAAAATAACTTTAAAAAATTTACTTGGGCATGGTGGCACTTGCCTGTAGTCCCAGCTACATGGGAAGCCGAGGCAGGAGAATCTGTTGAACCCAGGAGGCAGAGGTTGCAGTGAGCTGCACTCCAGTCTGGGTGACAGAGTGGGACTCTATCTCAAAAAAAAAAAAATTAAAAAGGTATGAAGTACTGATGCACACTACATGGGTGAACCTTGTAAACATTATTCTAAGGGAAAGAAGCCATATACAAAAGCCCATATACTGTATAATTCCATTTGTTTGAGATGTCTACGATAGGCAAATAGAGGCAGAGAGTAGGTTAGTACTTTTCAGAGAGTGGGGAAAGGGGGAACAGAATGACTCCTGATAGGCTTGGAGATTCTTTTTGGGGGTGATACAAACTTTTTAGAATTAGTAAATGATGATGTTTATGCAACAGTCTGAATAGAGTAAAAACTACTGAATTGTATACTTTAAAGGGTGGATTTGACGGTATATGAATCATATCTCAATTTGTCAAAAAGCCAGTTGAGCTAAAGGAGACAGGGAGGCAGTCCTGGCCCTTGGGTACACAAGATAATTGTTTTATTTCTTGGCTAAAACTTTACAACATTCTTTAATCATTGTCTTTTTTCTTAAATATCAAGGGCACTCAACACCCATTGTACCATTCCCATCTTTCTCATTTATAGGCTTTCTTCTTCATTGTATAGCATTCCTTTTCTTTTACATATTATTCCAAAGTAGGAGACTATTAATGACTTCATCATGACTAACATTTATCAGGAACCACTAGGAAATAGAGTATTTCTTGATCATAGTTTAAGTTTTGCTCTGTGACAAAATGACCTAATCTTTGGTTGACCAAAAGCAAGATGAAGAATAATCCATTATGATATGTCATGTACATCAATGACTCAGGGAGAACAAAAGCAAAAAGAGATGTTAGCATCCAGTGGAAGAAGACACAGGGCCAAGCCTTGGCCCTATCAAAATAAAACCATCTGTAGCTCCTTGCACAATAATGTCATCACCAAACAAAACTTAGAATACAAATGTAAGAAATGAGGACTCATGCAAGCTAATAATCTGTCTTTTCAGCTCTTAAATATGGAGAGCATAACTGTGAATGTTAAAGAGAATAATAGATGATACCTCCCCATGACAATGCACACAACCTTTTAAAGTTATCATTTTAGTTTTTTTTTAAACTATCTACGTTTATCTACTGCACGTATATTTCTGAGATACAACATATTTATATACATAGTGCAGATTCTAAGAATTGAGAATTGACCTTTTCTGATGCTGCTGGCATTTCATTCATTGCAGTAATGACCTCTATTTCGTCTTATAGCTTCCAATATTTTGTAATTACTGAACATTTACATGTGTATATACATATAATATTCATATTTAAATCTCTAAATGAAAGGACAGTAACTAAGCCAGCAAGTATTCCCAGCTCTACATATTTGCATCAAGATAATGCCCAGCTCTACAGAGATTTGCATCAAGATAACCTGTTTTCTTCACAATGTGTGGTCACTTACGATAGTACTAAGTAACTGCTTAGTATAATTGAAGCTAGAATTAATCATATAGTTCAAATGTTTGTTAGAGCATCTAGCTTATATTTCTTCAACTTTGTTTCTTTTTATTAAAAAAATCTCTTTATAATGAATACACGTCACTATAGGTCACTATAGTTACTCAATTATTAACAACTATTTCAGAAGATAGTCCACTTTGCACCCTGCCTCCTTTAAAAATGATTTTGTGGATGCTGGGTGCAGTATTAGTGATCCCCAACTTGATATACAGGTGTTTTGTTTCAAAGTGAAACTACTCCCATCACATTGTTCTGATGAAAATATGACAAGTTCACTGACCTGGTTTCACAAGGCCTGACTTCGATTCCTTCTTATATCGAGAGGACTGAATGCTTCCTTCACCCACCATTCCAATTGTGCATTTCTTTCTGGTGAAGTCTTCATCACTTCCAGGGCAAAAGCCAATGGGGCTGTTTCCAGCATCTGAGGGTGTCTTCACAGGAGACACTGACTGGCTGCTGGGACAGCCTGTGTCATCTAGAAGACAGTAATCAATAGGTGTTTAATGATGAGGAGGAAATCAATGATGATGATGAGAAGCCACGTGGAGCACCATGCACATGCACACGTGTGTTCGCACATGTCCACTCTGCTTATGAAGCCCAGGTTAATTGCTGTGGAGACTCTCCTTTCATGATGCTATTTTTATTTTCCATATTTTAATGCATGTTTTTAAAATTTTTTTTTGAGACAGTCTCACTCTGTCACCCAGGCTGAAGTGCAGTGCTACGATCTCAGCTCATTGCAGCCTCTCCCTTTGGGTTCAAGCAATTCTCATGCCTCTGTCTCCCAAGTAGCTGGGATTACAAATGTATGCCACCATGCCTAGCTATTTTTTTTGTGTATTTTAGTAGAGACAGGGTTTCACCTTGTTGGCCAGGTTGGTCTCAAACCCCTGGCTTCAAGTGATCCACCTGCCTTGGCCTCCCAAAGTGCTGGGATTACAGGCATGAGCCACCACACCCGGCCCCTTGTAAGCTTTTTGATCACAAATATTTCTGTAACATTCATTTTGTCAAAACATAAAGACATTTCTGTCTTAACACTTTACATACTGTATTTTTGGGTCATATGTGTCCACAGATTTTTGGATGTGTTTGGTAATAAGTTGTTCACCAGAACAACTCAGGATCATTAGGGTGAACTCTTCAGAGTTATGTTTGGAAAACAGTTATGTTTCAAAAACAGAGTTATGTTTCAAAAAATAAAAAATTACTTGAATGTTATTGACCACATCCAGTTTTTGATCACTTGACCCATCCAATAGTTAACAGAGTTTGAAAGATGAGTCATCTGGCTTTAGAGTTTAAAGAAGCAGAGTGAAGTGATCCTGTTTTATCATAAACACAACCAAAAATACATAAATCAGATATATTGCTGCCTGGAGTAAACTGGTAAGATGAAAATGAGATTCAGATGAGAAACATTCCTTTAACTTTCAAGTAACAAATTATTACCAGGGTGATTATGTTAAGTTAATATGCATGATATGAAGTGATCTGTGTAGATGCTTATTATGAAAACAAGAAAGTCATACTGCTGACTCCTATAAGTGTTTTCCACATTTATTTAAGTACTTATGATGGTTGGTTAATTTATTTATACTTTGATGATCAGAACTGTATTGGACCTCAAAGCCAAATCAATGTTACTTAAAAATATGTCTACTCAAACTGATCAAGTAGTGTCAAATTTACATTACTAAATAACTTTATTATATGGAGATGTTTTGACATCAGAGTTACTTTAGTAACTCATTAGATGAAAGAATGAAGAAAGATATTTAGTACTAATAACTTTTCAGATGATTACATTTTATGAATATTAAGGGAACTAAAATAATGTGCCATTTATCAAAGGCTATCTTAAAACTCCACAGCCTGAATAAAGACAGAAACAGAACTAGGCCTGAATAAAACATACTGATTGCTAGAATTCATCTAAAGAAAGAATTACCATTGCTTCATTTTTGGCCTTTATTTCATTTTTCATTTATGAAATATCCCAATTCATGGAACAGAGTGAACCTGGCACTAATAAAATGACTTATTTCTCTTGATAATCCTGTTTTAACTTTTCAGTGTATTACCATATGCGGGACCTCTGTGGTTTGTTTCTGAAAGTGAATGGTTTTTAGTGTGCTGCTCATGCCTGCAGTCTTTGGTCTCTTTTAAACATGCTGTGTTCTTTCTGAACTCCTGAAGAAGCTCTGGCCTTGAACGACACGGTGGTGAGAACCTTTCTTGGTGGCTGTTCCTCAGCTCTTTCATCACTCACTGCCCTTGCCTTTCACTTACATTTGCGCATCCCAGGCTTCAACCCAAAGAGATTTGTGCTCCTTTTTAAAGGTACAAAGCTGCTAATTACTCAGATACAGATTCCAGCAATTTTACAAGGCTCAACAGGTCTGCACGTTGCCTCGGGAGAGCCTCTCTTAATTCCTATCTCAAAGCAGGTAAATGAATGAAATCTAATCATTCAACATTCCATGTTGTTTTTAACATTATTTCCTTATGAGTCAGTTCCATAAATCACTTCTTTTGAAAGAGAGCTCTCCCTACAAAATAAAAATCTACGCTTCAGAATGTCTACCCACCCCCCCAAGAAAAAAACTCCGTTTTTTGAAAACTCTCCGACTCATAGGGATAAAATTAAACAATTTCCAGTATTGAGAAATGCTGTCAAAATTATACCTTGGGTTTTATTACATTTTTCTGCAGTTAAATGAGAAAGAATGTATACGCACCATGTTTTCAGTGCTAGTCCTTTCAAGGACTAAATGCTGGGGTCTGGTTAAAATTCGGGAACTGAAATTATTTAGAGTGGTGGCAGTGTGGAAGGGGCAGTAGTATTTTTTCACCTGAAGTGTGATACCTCACCTGTCATCAATATTTACAGCCAGGATCTCCAGAAGCAAGGAATGAGAAGATTAACACCTAAAGAAATCCTGAACTTTGAATACATCTTACAGCATTTAAGTCACTCCATAAAGATGTCTTACCTGTCTACTATCATGCTTCATATGGTGGTGGGGGGGAAAATAATAGGAATATAAGACCTGGCCTTCATTGGTTAAATGAATATTTATCAAGTTCTGGCACTGAACCAGCCCACAGGCATTGTACCCAGGTCCCATTCTGATAGAGTTTATAAATAAGTAGAAAGGAGCTGGGTCTGTGTCACTTACAAGGCATAGTTCTTGAAAACTGGCAAGTCTGATAAAGGTAATCCATATCCAAGAAAATATGTGGGTTATGGGAGAAGCCTGGGGCATTTGCCTGTTTTGTCTAATGCACTGACATTAACAAAGGAATCTAGTTTCAGAAAGGGCAAGGCCATGCATTTTTCTACTAGATAGCACACACTTTCTCTTACGCAAAGTAAGACCCCAGCAAAGGCACAGAGCTTCCTGTGCCAGGGAGTAATCTGAAGTATTTTTCTTTGTGCAGCACTGAAGGAGATGTTATCTTTACAAGTCTTATTTAGGGCTCCTTTTCTGCTCTCCTGCCTCCTCTCTTCCTCTTTATGGCTGATTGGAAGCTGACAGCCAGTTCAAATGAATATAACACTCCTTTTCAAAATTCTATGTAAAATATTCTTAGTCCCTATTTACTCTTGAGATTTTTTTTGAGACTTAAATGACTTCTGCTTCATTAAACAATGAAATAATTTGAGTATCTACTTAACATCTATCAATCTATTTTTTGTCTCGCTCTGTTGCCTAGGCTGGAGTGCATGGAATACAGTGGTGTGGTCTTGGCTCTCTGCAGCTTCAGCCTTCTGGGCTCAAGTGATTCTCCTGCCTCAGTCTCCTGAGTAGCTGAGATTACAAGCATGTGCCACCACATCCAGCTAATTTTTGTATTTTTATTAGAGGTGGGTTTCGACATGTTGGTCAGGCTAGTCTCAAACTCCTGGCCTCAAGTGATCCGCCCACCTCAGCCTCCCAAAGTGCTTCAATTACAGGTGTGACCCACCGTACCTGGCCACATTTACTCTGAGATTCTAAGAATAGTAAAGCCAAGCTGATGTCCTTTGGTTGTTTATATCTAATCTTATAATACTAAACTACATGTGGACCAAGCACATATTTCAGAGATTTATTTATTAAACTTGCTTCAGTTAAACTATGTGAATGTGCCTTCTGTTTTCTGCTGGTACCTGACTGCTGAATTCTCCTGTACAATTGATAGATTTATAAAGATATATTCATAATTTTAGCTTTTATAAGTTATGTTAGTATGAAGAAATTAGCAGTGACAAAGATTTCTAATATGAGGAAACTGTTTCTAGGCGGGAAATGGCACACATCCTGAATAATCTGCTCCCAAAGTGTGAGATGTTTTAAATTTCCAGAAGAATGACAAAACTATGAACATTTTAGTTTGGTTTTGCCATAGGGAAGCTTTGCTCCAAGGCTTAGGGAAGAAGATGTAGAAGATTGTTGGTCTATTAGAGAGAGAGGAATTTACAACACACACACACACACACACACACACACACACCCCTCTTACATAGTTGAGTTTTTACATTTCTTTCTCCATTATTCAAGGTAAGTATAACTTTACTTGAAAACCACAGGACCACTTTACATGTTTTATACAGGGTGTTCCGTTTGGAAATATGGGACAATTTCCTTCCAAGGGCTGCTCTTTTAAATTCCCTTTAGATGGGTCCAAGATAGTCTCTGGTGGAACTCAGGTAAACATTACCCTCCTCAAGGCCACATCTAAATGATCACCTTCGACAGTGAAGGAGACTGATTTACATGTCCTCCTTGATTTGATTAGGAATTGGTTCTTTTGTTGTTGTTCTTGTTACATTTGCTTAGAATTGGTGAACACACAGGATAAGGGTATTAGAAAGAATACAGATCCAGGAACCTCAGAGGTTGTGGGCTATCTAAAGCACTATTAAAAATATGTACCTCCAGGCTGCGCCCTGCATGGGGCAGGGCCTGGCGGGGACCCCTAGCCTTACTCGGGGACCCTTAGCCCCACTGGGCTGCCCCAGGGACCCCGGGAGGAGGAGCTGGGCTGCCTTTTCTGTCCTTGTCCCTGCATCCCCTCCTCCCCCTGAAATCTGTTTTACTTCATCTGTCTCTCCATCACCGCTGTGTCTCTCTCTGGCTTCTGTGTCTCTTTCACAGTGGATTCTCTGAATCTATTTCTATCTCTCTTATTCTGGCTTTCTAGGTCTCTACCCCGTAAGATATCTTTCTGTGTCTCTGTTTCTGTCTTTTTTGGTCTTTCTGTCTTCTGGCTCTTAGAATGTCTCTGTGCTCATCTCCATCTCTGACCCCCCACCCCAGGGCCTGTGGGGCCACTGCACACCATGCTGTCAACCTCCGGAAAAGAAAAAAAAAGAATATATATATTTTATATATATATTCTCTCTCTCTATATCCTATATATATATTCTCTCTCTCTATATCTTATATATATATTCTATATATCTATATC
>CAUYLG010045837.1:0-45108 GCA_963573385.1 Cacajao melanocephalus | reverse complement strand
GTAGATTCTAATTCAGAACTCAGGTAGTTTTTAGCAATTCAAAGGCATAAAAAGTGTGTTTAGTTCTCTCTCCCTCTTTTTCTTCCTCTTTCTTTCTCTCGTACATTCTTTTTTTTTCTTTCTTTCACTCTCACTTTCTTTCCTCTCTTTTCCTTTCTTTCAAAAAATAAAAAAAAAATAAAAAAATAAAAAAATAAAACAGAGCATAATAAACATATCTGTATTTAGACAACACACACACAAAAAAAGTGTGTTTAAACATTTCAATGCATCTCACAATATTATTAAAACTATGGCTATTGAAAGTATTTTGCAAAGGTAAATGCTAGATCAGCATTGCCCAATAGAAATATAATGCAGATAAATGGGCAATTTAAAATATTCTAGAAGTTCACTTTGTAAAAATTAAAAACAAAATGAAAAAAACATATTTTAGTAGTATGTTTTATTTAACTCATTTCAATTATACCTTGATATCCATGGGAGATTCGTTCTAGGACCCCCTCAGAAACCAAAATCCCTGGATGCTCAAGTCCCTGGTTTAAAATGCTGTAGTATTTTTGTATAACCTAAGCACATCCTTTTGTATACCTTAAATCATCTCTAGATTATTGTAACACCTAACACAATGTAAATGCCATGTAAATATCTCTTTTAGTATATTGTTCAGGGAATAACTACAAGAAAAATGTCTGTAAATATTTAATGCAGACATAACCATCCATTCCAACAAAAAAAAAATCTTCTATCTGCAGTTGGTTGAATCCATACATGTGGAACCCACAGACACACAGGCCAACTATACATCCAAAATGTTATCATTTCAACATATGATTTATATTTTTAAAATGAATGTGACATTTATTTTCTTTTATTATACAAATCTTTGAAATCAATAGCGTATTTTATACTTACAGCACATCTCAAATCACCTGGCTAGATTTTAAATACTCAGTAGCCACCCATGGTTAGTGGCTATATTATTGGACAACAAAAGTCTAGAATGTGATTTTTTTCTAAATCTTTCAAATCTTAATTGTCCCCTTTTAAAGGAAGAAACCGTTAGTACGGAGGTAACAGAAAGGTCACTGAGCCATGAGTTATAAGATGTAGTGTATTTCCATTTCTAAGACTTACAGTGCAACCTTGGACATATCATGAAGTCTCTCTGAACTTCATATTTTAATCTGTAAAAAATAAATATTTCAAAGGATAGTTATGGAAATTAAATGAGAATAACTGTGAATGTACTTTATATATTATAAGATCTATATATTTTTAAAGCAGGTGATTTATTAGACACAAGATACTTAGATAAGGTGAGTGAGCAATACATAAATGAGTCTGAGATGGATGCCCATGGCCCCTTCCCTATACTTCTGTGACTCCGTGGCCTCAAATATGCAGAAGCTCTAGAACCCATGGAGACAACCAGGAATTGATTTTAGAACACATTTTAATATCTTTATATTGTGAACATCAAAATTCTGAAGCTCACCTTTTTCCCCCCTGAAGACTATAGGTAAGTAACTCTTCTTTCTCCAAACCTCGTCACTTCAGGAGTAGCGATGGATTGATTATACCCTCTTCTTTAAGTCTGAACAACAACAGCTAACAAGAAACTATGACTTTTATTCTCAGTTCCGGTATTGTGTGTCAAGAAATCTAAAGACCAGTGGTCCCAAGGGTTTCTTGTCTCCTGAGGTATAGCAGCCTATGTATTTGTAAGAGCTATCCCTGAGCTGGCCTATCATTTTGGAAATCTAACATGGATTAGTCACACTAATACCTCTTGCCATTCAGTGGGGGAAGATACATGGTCTAACACATGGATTGCATTTTAAAATATTGAACAAATGAGGCATCATAAACAGTGCTTGGTACAATAAGCAGTAGGTAAACTGTGAGGTCAGAGATGGAACAAATCACTACTATCTACAGCAATAAGCACAATCTTCATGGAAAGGTAGATTGTAAAACATGCCTTCAAAGGTGGTGAGGATCCATTTAAGCTGAGAGGATATGCAAGAATATTTAAGATGTAGATAAAGGCATAAGCAAAGGAACTGAGAAGTAGAAAACATAAGGAATATGTGAAGAACATTGGGAATGGCTGAAGTGTTTCTTGGATGAAAGAGGGGTTCAGTGTTTCTCATTTCTAGTAATGATGGAAGCAGAGTCAGAAGAATGACTGAGTCCAGCCCTCCACTTCCTACTAATGGCTTTCCAGGACATTTGGAAGAATGTGCCTGGTGATCCTTGGGTGAGCGATTTGTGGCTCCATTAAAATAACACATGCACTTAAACCCACCAAAATTTCAGGGGCAAGTAGCTGTATTCAGGTCTGGCTTTGGGGAAAACTATAACACCACTTCAGATTACCTCATAATCAACAGTATCTACTATGTCAAAGCCATTAAATTTCTGGAGATGAAGCCAGGATAAATAAAACATGGTCCTTACCTTATTCATATTGGTTGGGTATTAAAACATGTTTTAATGTCAATTTATTTTCTTGGGAAAAGTGCCCTTGATACCATTCATATTCCCTTAACTATTCTCCCAGTGTACTGACCTCTGCTTTAACATTGCTCCACCATACATGTATTTGTGCCTATCTTCCCTGCTCTTTGGGAATTGTCCCCCTTGTTGAGACAAGGGACAATTTCTCATACATTAGGGCCTATCACGATGACTGGCTTAGAGTAGAATTTATTTTTTTCAGCATCATCCTCATTCCTATTGAGCATCTATTCAATCAAAGGGCTTTGTTCTCTCCTCTCTAGAAGATCATGATCTGAAAAGCTGACTAAAATAGGCTAACTTACAGGAGAAGATTTTCACTTACTATATAAATAACAAAATAGGATCAATTTTTAACCAGGGGAAATCACTCATGAATGAGAAAGCAATGGTATTAGAAGAACAGATACTTAACATACAATATTCTTGCTTATTCTTAAAATCAAATATTATAATCATCAATTCTACTTATACTTGTCGTAGAAAGCTTGTTACATAGAGGTCTACTAGAGTTAAATACTTAAAACACAAAACTTTAGCTATAGTCAGTATACCTATTACCAGCCTGTGAATTATACATATTCTGAATAATGTTTAGTGAAGTAAATTCCTGTTATGATCATATGTGTGTGAGAGAGTGTGTGTATTACTGCCTCACCATGCAAATGGTTTATTTTGAAACTAAAAAAATTAGTGATTTGCTATGCAAATATCACATAGAGCATATCCGATTGCAAAAAAAGTTTTAAAAAAAGCAAACGAAGAAATATAATCCAAAAGCAAAGAGAAATGTTCAGATTATCTGTTAGTCTTCTTTGTTAATGTAGGTAAGTTGAAGTTAACTTAGCTATAGCAATCTCTTTATAGTTATGTCAGAAATTCCTTCAAATGTGTAGAGGAAGGTTTTTGGTCAGAAATGAGGAAAGTATAAAGTCAGGTGGGCTAGTATAAAGCCGGGGATCTAAAGAGGTTGTTTTGTTGTTCCCGTTGTTCTTGTTGCTATCTGGGTTTTTGTTTATTTTTAGTTTTTAGCCCTTTAGCTAGGGCCTTCTGAGGTGCTCAGTAGGGGTGTTTAGGTTTGGCAAGAACCACAGGACCACTGGCCTCCTCCTACCACTCTCACTGTCACCATGGTAAAGTCCTGGGAAACAACCTCCTGCCCAATGGGAAGAAACTGTTCCACCCTACCCAGCAGTGCGCATCCGCCTCCGCCAGGCAGCCTTGGCCTTTGCTGCTGCTCCTCCAGGCACTGCTGCCTTAGTCTTAATGGAGCCAAGAGTAGGTGGAGCAAAGGCACCTTGCTTACATTTGGTCTTCTGCACTGTACATTGCTACAGGTTTTATCCAAGAAATGCTAATGGTGCAGCAATATTTTCCAGAGATGTATACTAAAATTAAACTTCTGTTACTACTTCCCTCAAATAACATGAAAATTCAAAGAAAGTCTAGTCAGATCTCAGTGAAAGCTTCCATACTATTCTCACCTTCCTAAGGGTGAACGTGGCTTCTTTTACTAGGTCAGACTCAGCAAATCAAGTTCTTGCTTTCCTTCCTTTTGAATTCTTCAAGAAATCCTGGTTTTGACGAAAACCGAATCTTAGCTTCACTATATTACCTGACGTCTCAAGATATGTCTGATCTGCCTTCCTGGCTACAGACCCACTTATGCAAACACACACGCATACAAATACAGAGGGGAAGAAATGGCAAAATAAACTGGTATTTGTTGAGTACTGATCCAGGCATTTTGTAAACATGATCCCATTTAGTGGCAGTAACCACTCAATGAGGTAAACATTTAGCTCCATTTTATAGGTGAGACTACCAGAGCCCAGAGTGACCATTATATTTGCTCAAGGCTGCACAGCTAATAAACGGCAGACCCAAGAAGCAAATCTAAGGAGTCCCTCACACAAGGGTCCATGCCTTGATGCCCCAAGAGAAAAGCAAACAGGAAGTTGGATACTCATATTTGGAGATGGATAAAGAGGAGTTTTATTGTCCTTTCTAGGTGACTTTGCACACATTATGAAATTTGAAAAGCAAACACAGATTTGGGGCAAAAGCTCCATCCAATAACAAAGCTAATACACCTTGCTAGGGAAATATCTGCTAATCTTTCTGTCATTCATGTTGCCAAAAAATAATGCATAAAACTCAAAAGTTTGCACACATAAACAGGTGATTGTTGAAGAAAATCCCTGGAAGCAAAAACAAAACAAACAAAAAACAACAACAACAAAAAAAACACAAAAAAACCCCTCTAGATTTAGAATTCTTGAACTTCTGGGTTCCATCCTCAAAGAAACTGAGAAGTGTATAAAGGGCCTAAAAAGATAAGGAACATCTCCAAAAATGAAATATTGCAACATATCCCAACATTGTTAGGTGCCAGACTATCCACGCTATTTCTGAAAAAGATTCTTAAATGTTAGTATGTGAAAAACAATCACTCAGACCACCTGGTAAAAAGGGGCTCCTCTTCCCAGCCCCTAAAGTTCTGATTTTGCAAATCTGTGGTTGGGAATAAGAATCTTCAATTTCAATAAGCATTCCAGAGATTTACATAGTCACAAAATCCTGCAGTGTAGCAAAATGCCATCGTCCTCTTCTGCACACCAAAGAATCCTGTCCTAATGACTCATACCTACACCTTGGGAAGTTCTCCTGATAAAGAAAAGAATAGGGAATTCAAGTGGCGTGAAAAACTGTCTGATTGGAAGTATGAACATACACCATAAACATGCTGTACAGATATTGTTCACCCATAAACACAAGCATCAGCTTCACTAAGACCCAACATATGTAAGAGTGGGAAGTTTCTCTTCCCAACAAGTAGGAAACTTCCCACTCTTACATATGTTCCCCTAAGTTTCACACGGACCCGTTTGTGCCTTTCCCTTCAGAAAGATGTCAGGAACAGCTGTTTCAGCTACACAGAGCAGGATATAGTACTGCCTTAGAAACATGTTTCATGTTTCTTGGCCGTGAGTCAGACTACCAGGGCCTCAGAGAGTCAGGATTGCCAGCATACAGCCTCTCAACTCCAAGCCAAAGAATAGACAAGCAGGTAGACACAACCTTTCACTTTAAAATACAGCCATGCATTGCTTAATAATGGGGATAAATTCTGAGAAATCAATATCTATGCAATTTTGTGGCTGTGTGAACATCATAGAATATATTTACACAAAACTAGATGATATAACCTACTATACTCCCAGGCTATATGGGATAGCCTATAGCTCCTGAACTACAAACCTGTAAAGCATGTTACTGTACTGAATACTTCAGGCAATTGTAACACAAAGGCAAGTATTTATGTGCCTAAACATATCAGAACATAGAAAAGATATGGTAAAAATACAGTATTATAATCTTATGGAACCACTGTCACAGATATGCTCTATCATTGACAAAAATATCATTATGCCGTGCATGACTGTAAAAGAAAATAAATATCCAGGTGACAGTCCCAGGAACAATCAAATAAAAGATTTGCCCATGAAATCCCAGCCTTCAGAGACAGACGTTCAGAAGTTTATTATTAGACTTTCCTGACCTTGCAATTATTGTTTGGATCATAGCTACCTAATCAGGCTGCTAAGTGACATTGGCTTATTTAGATTAGTAATCATTCTATCTTTCTTTATGGTCTCCAGAGCTTGTGTTGTTTATAAAAAGTTTTAATTGCCCCAGTTGGGACTATGTTCAATTATTTGCAAATGAATCCTGTAATCGTTCATGCTACAATATTATAGTTTCTACTTTTGAAGTTTCCTACAGGTGGAACATTTGCACATGTGTATACAGTCCCAAGTGGATTCCAGTTTTTAAAATCATCCCTGGACTTTCCCCAATTATCTATCATAAGGCTGACATGATTTATGATTCATGTTGTACATTTGCCTTGTGGACCCTACTAATCTGATAACTAAATATCTGGATGGAGGAGACGCACAAAGAAAGTCAGAGAGAGAAAATAAATGTACACGCAGGCTTCTCATTTTCCAGACTTATTAATATTCATTTCTGCTTTTAACTAGTAGTATATGGTCTTTTCACAAGTTATCTCACCTCTCGGAACCAAAGTGTTCTTATTTTTTTCTTTTTCTTTTTAGTTGACATGAAATAATTGTACACATTTATGGGGTACTGCTGATATTAGCTTGGTGGTAGAGACCCCAACCCAGGCAGTGCTGAAGGAATTAAGAAACAGACACAGAGATAGAGTGCAAAAGGTGATATTTCAGTATGTGTATACAATGTATAATGCTCAAATCAGAATAATTAGCATATCTCTTTCCTCAAACATTTATCATTCTTTGGGTTGTGAACATTCACAGTTCTCTCTTCTAGCTTTCTGAAAATCACTAATTCACCTTAGCATGCTGTAGAACACTAGAATCATACCTCCTATCCAGCTGTAATTTTGTATCCATGTACCAACCTCTCTCCATCCTCCCCTTCCCCTTACTCTTCCCAGCCTCTAATACCCATAATTCGACTCTACTTTCGTGAGCTCAAAATAATTTTTTAGCTCCAACATGAGTGAAAATATGCGGTATTTATCTTTCTGTGCCTGACTTACTTTGCATAACATAACATCCTCCAGACACATCCAAGTTATGGTGGATGACAAGACTTTATTCTTTTTATGGCTGAATAGTATTCTGTGTGTGTGTGTGTGTGTGTGTGTGTGTGTGTGTGTACTGTTTGTGAACACACAAACACATACATATATATATATATCACATTTTCTCTATCCACCTGTTGATGGACACAGACACATAGATTTATTCTATATCTTGATTGTGAAGAGTGCTACAATAAACATTAAGGTTTAGATACCTCTTTGACATACTTATCTCTTTTCCTGTGGATATACACCCAGTAGTGGGATTGTTGGATCACATGGTCATTCTGTTTGTAGTTTTTCAAGGAACCTCCATACAATTGTCCACAATGGCTGTATTAATTTACATTTCCAGCAACAGTATACAAGAATTTCCTTTTCTCTGCATCCTTACCAGAATTTGTTATTTATTGTCTTTGTTTTAATAGCCATTCTAACTGGGATGTAGTGATATTTCATTGTGGTTTTGATCTGTATTTCCTGGATGATTCTCGTAAATCTTGAGCATTTTTCATGTTTGTTGGCCATTAATATGTCTTCTTGGGCTGGACACGGTGGCTCACACCTGTAATCCCAGTACTTTGGGAGGCCGAGATGGGCAGACCATGAGGTCAGGAGTTCAAGACCAGCCTGGTCAAAAAGGTGAAACCCTGTTTCTACCAAAAATACAAAAATTAGCCAGCCGTGGTGGCACACGCCTGTAGTCACAGCTACTTGGGAAGCGGAGGCAGAAGAATCGCTTGAACCCGGGAGGTGGAGGTTGCAGTGAGCTGAGATAGCGCCACTGCACTCCAGCCTGGGTGACAGAGAAAAATTCTGTCTCAAAAAAAAATACATATGTATATGTATATGTATATGTATATATATATACACACACACATACATATCATTTGCAAATATTTTTCCCCACTTCACAGGTTATTTCTTCACTCTGCTGTTTCTATTGCTGTGCAGAAGCTTTTCAGTTTAATATAGCCTCATTTGTCTATTTTTGTTTTTGTTTCCTGTGCTTTTGAAATCTTAACCATAAAACCTTTGCCTAACCAATGTCCTAAAGGATTTTTCCTATGTTTTCTTCTAGTAGTTTCATAGTTTGAGGCCTTACGTGTAAGTCTTTAATCCATCCTGAGTTTATTTGTATATGTGGTAAGAGATATGGGTCTTGTTTCATTCTTCTGCATATGAATATTCAGTTTTCTCAGCATTGTTTATTGAAGAAGGCATCCTTTTTCCAATGTATGTTTTGGCGCCTTTGTTGAATATCAGTTAGCTGTAAATATGTGGATTAATTTCTGAGTTCTCTATTTTGTTGTATTGATTTTGTGCCTGTTTTCATCAAGGTTTCAATATTGATAAGCTAGATACATACTACTACCAACAGATCATCTATTTGAATGTTAAAGATTCTTTTAAAGGTCAAGTAAGAAATATATACAGAAGTATTTTCTAAAATATAAAGAGCTTCATATATGTTTGCTGCTATTAATAGTGCTTGTTGGGTAGCTTCTGAAGGAGGGAGTGGTGAGGGAATCAGATATGTGAACCATCTACTTCCTTTAACTCCGTCCCATTTTTCAAGGTGGGTGTCAGTATCATATATGGAAAACACCTAAATACTACTGGAGAATGTTATGACACACATTTTTTCTTTCTTTCTTTCTTTCTTTTTTTTTTTTTTTTTTAAGAAACAAGATCTCACTAGGTTGCCCATGCTAGAGTGTAGTGGCTATTCACAGGTGTGATTATAGCACACTAAAGCCTCAACCTCCTGGGCCTCTAATACCCAGAAGCTCAAGTCATCTTCCTGGGATCAAGTCATCTTCCTGTCTCACCCTCCACCTCCTTCTCCCAAGCGACTAGGACTACAGGTGCATACAACTACACCCAGCTTTTTTATAACATACTTTTGTATATTGACACAATAAACTGTGTATGTATTTATTAAAATTATAATTTTAAAATCTGTTTCTAACTCTTCATACTTCTAGTTACATATAATAAGAATGTTTTGATTACAACCGCATAGAACATGTATGCTTGTAAACAGAACCTGGAAAATAATATGCCAAAGGAAATTAGTTGGTAATTAGTGTGGTAGAATAGTATAATTTATGGATTTTTTTCTAAACATTCTTGCACATTGCTGTTGTCTATTCTTCCTTTTTTCTGTTTTCAATCATAATTCTAAGTCCTTTCAATTTCTCACAATTTTGACCTCTCCTCACCTTTTTCAATAAAAATATTTTCTTATCTTTGTCCATTGCTAATTCATCGTAAATGAAAAAGATTTGCTTTTTTAGGAACTCTGTCTTCAGCTCCTTCACTCAGAGAGATAGAAGGGAATCAAGCTTCATTGTAATGCAAGGAGGTGGTTACAGATGATTTTATCAACTTTGAGTGCTCATCTACATTTCATCTGAAGGGATAGCCTGGGAAAGAAAGCCCGGAGTATCTCAACCCTCAAGAAAACAAAATAATGGTAGGAAATCACACTAAATATGTGGACATATGGGAAGAAAGACAAAATGGCTAAAAGAAAGGATTATATTAACAACTGAGGAGTGGATACATCAAATTAGACAGAACATAAATTGCTCTAGTGACTATTTAAATACTAGATCATATTTCTCAGAGTAAGGATGAAGAATGTAAACAATGAAGCTTTCCTTCCCATTTTTCTAACACCATACATCAGATGTTTAAGACACTGCATCAATTAACTCATAAGTATACCCATCTATTGCATTTGGGGGGCCTGAGAAAGATGGATAGTAGTCTATCTAGTCAATGTTAGAGCAGTGAAAATTTATCTGCTCAGTAAATCTTGTCTTATGTATAACAGGTGCTGTTTCAAGCACTAGGGATACAACTATGGGGGAAAAATACCTTCAAAGAGTTTATGGTGTAGGAAAAATATACTTACAAACAAAATATTTTTAAATCATGTGACACATAATTTTGGAAAATATGCACAGTGTGAAACAGAAGAACAGAAAGAAGACATTCAGTGGTAAGTAGTGTATTTACTAAAGTGTCTATCTCTATTCGAAAATATGACCTGAATAAGCATGATGGAATAAATGATTAGATTTCTTTCTCCAATATTAAAACACACAGACATCATCTTGGCTTAGCAGAAAAGAAGGTACTAGCCTAGTCTTTGGCCTCATTTCAGCCATGCAAACCCTAAATCCTGAATTAAGACACAACTGTATTATTCTCCTTTCCATAGAGATGTAATGTCCCATATGACATCAGATAATGATAGCATACAAAGCTACAGCTAGAGAGAGTCAGAAACTCAAATAAAACCATCTCATTTTAAGTTAAAGCTCAAAGAATACAGTTACTTTTTTATTAACAAAAATGGCCAGTTAGTAGCAGAATGGAAACTAGAATGCAAGCCTTTTTAAAACTACTTTATAGCACTCTTTGCATTGATCCACACATACTCTTAAAAAGGTTTCTCTTCAGTGTTTCTCTGGACATATACCTATCGCAAAGAATTAATTCTACACTGATACAATGAGAAACCAAGCAGATTTCTTAAAAAGAAGAATTTTAACTGAGTTCAATTTTATCTGAAAAAGACAAACGTAAGACAGGCATAGAAATATTTTACATTCACCAAAACTGTTTATAGATGTATCTTAGGGGAAATTATATGTCCAAAGCTCTTAAAATTGCTCTGAACATATAACAATTGCTTAACTACTACAGGTAGTAATAATTTTTTTTTTTTTCTGAGATGGAGTCTCGCTCTGTTGCCAGGCTGGAGTGCAGTGGCCCGATCTCAGCTCACTGCAACCTCCACCTCCTGGGTTCAAGCGATTATCCTGCCTCAGCCTCCCAAGTAGCTGGGACTACAGGCATACACGACCACACCCAGCTAATTTTTGTATTTTTAGTAAAGACGGGATTTCATCATGTTGGCCAGGATGGTCTCAATCACTTGACTTTGTGACTCACCCACCTCCACCTTCCAAAGTGCTGGGATTACAGGCGTGAGCCACCACACCCAGCCAAGTCTTTCGTTCATAATTCATCTTGAGTCCATTTCCCACTAACCTGCTCAGCATTTCTGCACTATCTTCCATTTATTTATGATATATAAGGATGAGCATTTTTATATGTTTATTGAATAGTTGGATATTCTTTTTGTGACATGTCTTGTTCATGTGTTTTATCCATTTTTCTCTTAAGCAGCCTTTCTCATATTTATTTATAGCCAGTCTTCATATATCCTGAATACTAGTTCCTTGTCAAATATGTGTATTTCACACATCCACTCCTTATCTAGCTGTCTGCTCTCTCTGTGGCAGAAATACAACTAACAGCTCTCTAGAGGGACAAAAGCATGAATAATTCTGGAAGTTATGAAAGAATCTCCTTATTAATCAGTCTACTGCTGGGAGAGCTGAACCCTGCTGAGATCTTGTCAGAAGAAAATTAAAAAGGACATCAAATAAGGCTAAAACAAGGCTATATTTATTGCTACACTGGCAAGAGAAAACTGTATCGCTCAGTTTTGAGTTCTTAGATCACTCTGAGTAGAAATCAAAAGGATTAAATATGGGCAAAAGGAAGAAGTATATCAAATAAGGCAGAACACTGAACCCAAGACTGTGATTGCTGGATGAAATGGATTATAAACTCTTTTTGTAAATGTTTGCCTTCAGTTTTCTCTTCACCAATCCTGGGAAACCTAGTGTCAAGTCTGGAGTGTATTATATAGATCCCAGTGGATGTAGGATCATGGACTGGATACATTTATATATTACTGAATAAAGTTTGGCAATAGCTTTTTGTAACATTTTTTGACCTTATTGTAACTTAATACACCAATGGTATAGCACTTTGCCTCCTGATCCTATCATTTTCTCCTCAACAACCAATCCTCTTTGTAAAACACGGATGACAGCAGCTAGTATTCCTTATCAGCAGGTAAGGAGCCATTTCTGGGTAGGCAACACTAAGAAGATGTCTTAGTTCTGATATGTCAGAGTACTGGCTACCGGAAAAACAAGAGGAAGTTGCTTGTAAAGTTCACAGGGCCAGAGTTCCAAAAAGGTGCTTTGCTAGAGAAAAAGTAGGACCTAGGAAGTTTAATGAATCATGTGAAGTCTAGAATAGGATGGAAAAAAGAAAGTAGCTGAATCAAAGAGTCAGAGAGTCAGAATAAACGAAAAAAAAATCAAATAGAAAAACAAAATACAAAAAAAAAAAAACCTCTCTTGAACTGAGAATTTGAAAAGCCACACGAATTTCTCTTCCACCTCCTTCATTGGCTCACCTCCACTGTTGCTAAAAAAAAAAAAAAAAAAAAAAAAAATTCACCATCCATAAAAAGTCTAAATATACCATCCCTAAAAATATTATAATTTTCAAAATAGAATATGAAAATAAAAAATTCTGAGCAAATGATAGAACGTACACATACATGCATACACATTAGCACTGGCCAATGAAGCAGAGAAAAACCATTACACAAAACCAACATAATTTTTTAAATTAAACAAATAATTTCAGACATAAAAGAATACTTTGAACAAAAAAAGGGTCCAGGTTACAATAATAAAATAATGAATATTTCAAAAATTAATCAAAACACTTTAATACATACTTTACCAGAAAATGTATGTAAGATGATGAATTTGCACATGAAAACATACTTTATGTCATTAGTCATAAGGAAAATATAAATCAAAACCAAAATGAGATACGACAAATCAAATATCAAATCTGAGAATAGCTGAAATTGAAATGACTAAAAATATTGAGTGCTGATAAGGGTATGAAGCAAGTGAAAAGCTCAAACATTGCTGTAGGGAATACTAAATAGTACAGCCACTTTGGAAAACAATTTAACGCTTTCTTGTAACGCTAAAAATACACATACCATACAATCTCATTTTTAGGTTTACCCAGGTAAAATGAAAACAAATGCCCATACAAAGACCTATATCCTAACATTTATAGCACCTTGATTCAAGATAGCCAAAAACTGGAAAAAGCCAAAATTTCTATTTGCAGGAGAATGATAAATAAATTGTGGTATAATCATCCATTGAAATTCCATTCAGTAATTTAAAAAAAAATGAAATACCCATATACTCAACAAAGTGAATGCATCTGGAAAGTACGTATTTTGCTAAGTCAAAGTAGATGATCAAAATATCTATATTTTGCATGATTTCAATTTATATGACATTCTAGAAAAAGCAAACCTATAAAAGCAGAAATCAGGTCAGTGTTTACCAGAAGGTAGGGGTGGGAGAAGATACTGACCATCAAAGAGCATGAAGAAATGTCTCAAGATGATAGACATGTTCTATGTATTAAATATTATAGTGGTTACATAACTGCACACATTTATCAAAATCTCCTCTATCTGTACACTTTAAAAGGGTGAACTTTATTATTTGTAAATTATACCCCAATGAACATGATTTTAGAAAACATATTGCTAAAGTCTATTAAACAGTTTATTTTTTTAAAACTCAGAATAAAAATAGGTAAGCATTATGTAGATGTAAATCAGGAACTAACAGAACTAAGATAAAAAAATTGAAATTTTTAAATTAAAAAAATGACCCCTATAGAGTTTAAACACATAATTGTCCATAAAAGAAATGGGGAAAAGTTGCCAATGAGCTACAATGCATAAAAGAATAGGCACAGAGGATTTTGCAAAGGAATTCTACCACAACTCCAAGAGCTAGTAAGTCCAATGCTCCAAACCGTTACTGAGCATTGGAAATGAAAGAATGTTTCCATACCCCTATGTTAGAATAAATATAACATTGATTTAAAACCTGATATTGATTGTCCACCCCCAAAAAATTACCTCACTATACCCACCAGTACAAAAGTACTATAAATAGAGTCTACTGCACATTAAAAAATAATATGTATAACCAAGTGAGGTTTATTACAGGAATAAAAGAACTATAGAATATCAGGAAATCCATTAATATAATCTGCCATCTTAATAGATCTAAGTTGAAATTACATGTTCTTCTCAATAGATCTCAAAAAATCATTTAACAAAATTCAACATCTAATCTGCTTTTTTCAATTGACGAGATAGGAATCAATGCCTACTTTCTTGAAAGATAAAGCATGTATTACAGAATGGAGAAACATTGTTTCAATTAAGGTAGGACAAGGACAAAGACAAAGAAATCTACTATTGTCACTACTGTTTGACCTTGTAATACAAGTCTCTGACAAATCAAAAAACCAAGCAGAAACAATTAGAGGCATAAAAATTATAAAGAGTAAAAATATATCTCTGTTAAGAACATACAAAATCATAACTTGAAAACCTAAGAGAATATAAAAAAATAATTTTCAATAAGATAATAAGAATTCAGTAGGAAATCAGTAGAAATAAAATTGGCATATCAAAACCATAGGCTTTATATATACAAATTATAACCAATACAAAAATGCAATGGAGTAGAAGATCTAATCAAACTATAGCCATAAAGACATATGTCAACACAGCTATTTTAAAATAAGACATAGTTAGCAGATTAAAACATAGAAGAATTCAGCTAATCAATAAACTGATTTATATAACCTGTCATCATACATAAATTTCATTATTGGTATAAGAATTTTACCTTTTTGTTTGTTCATAGACTATTCAAAGTTAATCATGTGCTCGGGCACAAAGAAAACCTTGGCAAATTCAAAAAGTAAATTTTTCTGGGTATTTATTTAATTTATATTTTATTTTATTTTTGAGACAGTATCTTGCTCTGTTGCCCAGGCTTGAGGGCAATGGCATGATCTTGGCTCACTACAACCTGCGCCTCTCGGGTTCAAGCAATTCTCTTGCCTCAGCCTCCCAAGTAGCTGGATTACAGGTATGCCCCCACCACACCCAGATAATTTTTGTATTTTTAGTAGAGATGGGGTTTTACCATGTTGGCCACACTAGTCTCAAACTCTCGACCTCAGATGATCTGCTCCCTTCGGCCTCCCAAAGTCCTGAGATTGTAGGTGTGAGCCACCATGCCCAGCAAGATATATATTTATTGTAATCTATTTTTAACAAAGGAAAAAAAATTAAACTGTGATCTAAAATTGATAGCCGCTTGATAATTAAGAAATTCTCCTAGACGATCCGCAAATCCCTGGTGAAATCAAAACTAAAATTAAAAATTGTCTAAGAAGAAGCAAAATAGTAAAAAAAAAAACTTATAGGAAATGCATGAGATATATCAAACTCAGTGCCTAGAGAAAAATATATAGTCTTAAGTGTACACATATTAAAGAATTTAAAACTATTTTAAGAAGTTTTAGGGGTAAAAGCAAAAACAAAAGGAAAATAATTAAAATAATTGCTCAGAATAATAAAATACGATCTTGAAAATATTTTCAAATGGATAAATACCTAAATAAATGGACCTTAAGAAGATCATCAAAACTTATAACCCACTTAATAAATCATATTTTTTATTATTATACTTTAAGTTCTGGGGTACATTTGCAGTTCAGGCAGGTTTGTTACATATATATACATGTGCCATGGTTGTTTGCTGTATCCATTCTCCCATCATCTACATTAGATATTTCTCCTAATGTTATCCCTGCCCAATCCCTCAACCCCCTGCTAACCCTCCCCTAGCCCTCCCACTCCCCAACAGGTCCTGGTGTGTGATGTTCCCCTCCTTGTGTCCATGTGTTCTCATTGTTCAACACCCACTTATGAATGAGAACATGTTGTGTTTGGCTTCCTGTTCTTGTGTCAGTTTGTTGAGAATGATGGTTTCCAGATTCACCATGTCCTTGCAAAGGATATGAACTCAACCTTTTTTATGGCTGCATTGTACTCCATGGTGTATATGTCCCACATTTTGTTTATCCAATCTATCATTGATGGGCATTTCGGTTGGCTGCAAGTCTTGGCTTATTGTAAACAGTGCCGCAACGAACATATGTGTGCATGTGTCTTTATAGTATAATGTTTTATAATCCTTTGGGTATATACTCAGCAATAGGATAGCTGGGTCAAATGTTATTTCTACTGCTAGATCCTTGAGGATTCGCCACACTGTCTTCCACAATGGTTGAACTAATTGACACTCCCACCAACAGTGTAAAGGTGTTCCTATTTCTCCACATCCTCTCCAGCATCTGTTGTCTCCTGGTTTTTTAATAATCACCATTCTAACTGCCATGAGATGGTATCTCAGAAGAAACAGAGAGTACGTAAATCTATGGCAAAAAAACCCAATCCTTATCTTCTAGTGCCACAAACAAATATTTAATTATGTCAGGATTTGGTTCAGAATAATTCAGAGGATGAGCTTTGAAACTAGATGAGGAATACATGGGAATTCATTATACTACCGTCTAATTTTTTTCAAAATTGCACATTTCCACTTGAAGCTACAATTCTATTATTTTTATTTTTCCATTTATCATTATTTATTTGCTCTAGTCACCTGTTAAAAGAAAAAAAAACTTGTCCTACTTCTACTTCTCTCATTATTCTACTGAAAATGCTATGGCCAAAATCACCAATGACATTCTAATTGCCAAATTCAGTGACCCTTTCTTTTCTATCTCTGTGACATTCTGTGTGATTTTCTGCGTGGTGACATGCACATCTAGGTTTCCATTGTTATCCTAAGTCTGATAACCCCTTGTCTATTACACCCTGAATGCACTCAGTCTCATCCAAGGATGATAGCCCTGTAATCTATTGTCAAGTTCCCAAACTAAATTTTTTTTTTCTGTCAATTGCATGTCCTGTTAGCACCTTCAGCTTAACCAAACCAGTGCTCACCAAGTTCTTCCTCATCCTGTTTGCATTTCCTTCCATATTTTAGATCTTACTAAATGACACGTTTGACTAGCTGGAATGGCAGGTGGAATGGCAGATGGAAGGGTATCTTTGACTAGTTCTCCCTAGCTAAGAACTTGATTTCCTTTTTGACCTGCATCTTACTTATCTCTCACATCCTATCTCTTTCTCTAATTTGGCGACATCTTTGAATGTTTACCTCCACTACCAGTCAAAACTAAAATGGGACAAAAGTCTTTCAGCACAGGAATGCTACTCTTAAGAATCAATGACCTAGAAACAAAATTATCAACATGAAAGAGCATAACAGGAGTTGCCTATATACCGTCTTGGTCCTCCCACTCCCCTAGGCCCCAGGGTCAAGGGTCAAATCAATAAATAATTCCATGGCAGCCAGCAACCCTAACAACAAGCATACCCTGATATGGGATTGGTGAAGGGTGGGAGTTCATCCCCACAGCTACCAGCAGTGTTAGCTACTGTGGCTTGCAGTTTCTAGGAGATTTAGAAATAGCTCTTGAGAAAGAAGGGAAATAGCACCTTAAGTGCAGCCAGATGCTCAATGTAAAGGCTAGGTATTCTCGCCTCTATAAAGGATGACTCTGAAGGACCACCCCAGATCCAGAGCACCTGGTGGGTTCGGCCAGGGCTGCTTCTGTTGCAACCACATCTCAGTTCATCTTTTGCTCAAACCTGCTTCCCTTAAACAATTACAGATGTGGTTCCCAAAAGCGCTTTACAAAAAACTCCCTAGGTACAAATTCCTGCCTCACAGTCTTTTCCCAGAAAACCCAAATTAATACTATGATAATTGCTGACAGATCATATATTATATGCCAAGAACTCCTTCAAGTGCTTTATGCCTCTAAATTTATTTAATCTTTACAAAATCCCTAGGTAATAGGAAACATTGTCTCTAAGACCACACAGCTGCCAAGTGATAGAGCCACAATTTAAAACCAGGATCCTTAGTCCATTTTCTTAACCCTAAAGCCTCCCTAGTAAGATTAAGTATATTGTTTAGTATTGTGTTTAAAAATGAAAAAGATAAATAATAATAATACACAAAGATGTGTAGAGAGATATAGAAGAAAGACAGCTTGACATGTTTGAGGTAATAAAAAAAAAGATTATATTTTGACCCAATGAAAGTAGCCTGCATTGAGGTCAGAAAACAGGCAGAGTGAGGCCTTTGGAGATGAAGCTCATCTTAGTTGTGTAAAAGGCATGTTTTCGGATTGCAGCAGAAGTCCTCTAGCTCTTGACTCTGATGCATACCATGTATGCCGACTCAAGGAATCCAAAAATGTTTTATGTGCCAAGTTAGAGAGGCAATTCTGACAAGAAATGGTTACCCTTATAAATGAGATTGGGCTATAATGGCTCAGTGTATCCAGCCAGTTGTCTGGTTTCAGGGTGATGGTTTATTTCCTGGATGACTGCCTAACTAAAGCTCCCCATGAGAACACACATGTCTTCAAATGTCCTAAATTTTGAATGGTCATTCCATTTTGTGAGACTAGCTAGCTATTTATCTCAATGATCTTTAAATCCTTTTCCTCTTCACTGACCCCCTACCAAATATTAACTAATCCTGGTGTGTGTAATTCTAACTCCTAAATTGGACCTCTTTAGTCATGCACGTCTAACTTCGTTCAAGGCCTCTAATGATCCCGTATCTGACAGCTCTTTCTATATGTGATGCCAGACCTCTATATCTGATAGCTCTCCTAGGACTTCTGCACCCCTTGGTTCCTTCACTCCACTAGGCCCCAGGGTCAAGGGTCAAACCAATAGATGATTCCATGGCAGTTGGTAGTCCTGAAAACAGGCTGACCCTGATAGATACAGAAGTGGTGAAGGGTGGGAGTTATCTATCTTCTCTGTTTTATAGGCTACCTCAGATTCTGCTGCCACCAATGCCTCAGCAACCACTGAAAGTTCAGATATCACCCTTCCAGTAACTAATCAAATCAAGGAAGAGACCTACAAAATACTGGTGGTGGTTCCAGCTAGATATTTTCACTCACAATGGTGCAAGTTTCACATAGAAGTATCCAGGGTATGAACACACTTTTCTCCTCCTGGGCCATAGTCTTATTGGTGATGGGAATCGCCATAGATGAATGGGTTGAATTGATTCCGGAAGAAGAAAGAGCCAAGATGAACCACAGTCCATGGATGAGGTGTTGCAATGCTCTTTGGCCAGAAGGTCAGAACTGTACTCTAGATATAGACGGGTAGAAAGGAAGGGTGTCCTTAACTTTCCTTAACTTGCATTAATCTTACCAGTGTACCCATTATTTTCTGGTGCAGCTTCTCAAGTTGCATTGTTCCCCCTTCCATAGACAATGCAGTCAAGGCAGACTCCAAAATCTCACCATTTAGGAATTCTGGAGAAAAGTTTGTATGCTCACAGCCTTAACTGCTGGACATTTGAGAAGTCTCTGCAGTAGCAGTAGGGTGATCAGCACAACTAGACATGTGGGTAAGAAAGAAAGGTAACTGGCATTAAATAGTCTGTATTGCCAGTAGAAGATGATGATAGGGCGAATTGAGGTATTTAACAAGAAATGAGTTCGAAGAAAATAATAGAAGGGAAAGACGCATACAGAGACAACAGAATAGAGAACAACTGTTTCTGGTTCTTTCTCATTCAGTTTAAGGTTCTTCTGCCTCTTTGTTCTTTTGCAACTTCTTTCTTATTATTTAATCAAATATTTCACCCTATTCCAATTTTAACCTAGAGGTGTCTGGACCCCAGGTGGAAATGCCTAGAAGAAATATATGTCGTCTCAAAACAGCTTCTACTTTCCAACAGATGACCTAAAAGCAGTCAGGATTATGATGATATCGAGCCTTGGCCTTTCCTTCCTCCTTAACTTGATCCTGGGTATGAAATTCACCTATCTGATTCCTCAAAACAAATATATACACCTCTTCACTACCATCCTCAGTTTCTTATCAGGTAACTTCCTGGCTCCTGTAACACAGGTTTGTAGGTGTACTTTGATGGGTGGGTTCAGGCTGCAGTCCCTGAAAACCATATATATACAGATACAGCTATATATATATATATGCAGGTTTTGAGTTAAATGTACCACAAAAGTAGTATCAGGATCAGTCTTTGGGCAAGGTGCAGTTAAACCGGGTGGAGGTTGGGAAGTCAAGTGCGTATTGAATGAAGACTTGCATCATGGAGCCAAAGTTCTTCAAAGGGACTTTTTTTCCTTTTGTCTGGACATTAGGTATCCTTCTCCTCTGGGCACTCATATTATATCACAACAAGCTGAAGCAAGGTCAATCTATGCACTTCTCTAGTTACAAAATCAACTGGATCATGTACACTGCCTACTTAAACATTTTCTTCCTTTTTGTCTGTGGTGAGTGCCTCCAGGGCCCTTGAAGGGTGTTAAGAACCAATCTATGCCCAACAGAGGGAAGGGTAAAAGGTTGGGATAAGGGAATACAGGGGGGACTGCCAAACCTTGCATTTTAAAAGGCTGCAATTCACCTGGATTCATTCTCTGAGGACAGTTCCTCCAAGGAGAGTGGGAGGTCAGGCTATGTGAGATGTCTGCTGTGCCCGGCCTCAGAGGGCAGCTCCTCATCTCCACCTTTTCTTTTGCCTTTCATACCCTCCCCACTTTAGTGCAGAGATAACCATCAAAGTCATGACCAAGTTGGGTGTCTGAGACAGAATGCTCAGCCACCGTGGAGATGAACAGTCACCCTGGGAGTACACTGTAGCGTCAAGGCAGTTTGAGGGCAAAGAGAAATAATATCTAATGCTAGATGGCCATCTATCAAAACCGAAATCTCTCCTTTCCCAAGAAGTCTTTAAAATTTCATTTGTAATTGCGCTTCCTACCCCAAAAAGGAGCATGTTCTCTTTCAAAAAGAATCCTCAATTTTCTTAAGCTGAGCAGCATTTAAGCTATTGTGCATACACTTCCCGTTTCTTCCACTAAAGCATTCACCTCCCAGATGGCTTTGGGTAGTTAAAAGGGATCCACTGGGCTTTGGGTCAGGGTCTTCAGCTAAATTGGAGGGAATTGTTTCTGTGACTCTTTGTTGTCCCTTCATCCCACTCCCTGGCATCTCTTTTCCCTAGGAATCTTCTCTCTACTAGAGTACCGGTTGTCTACCGGTAGCTGTACCTGCCTGAATATCCATAAATCTGACGAAGAATGTAAGGAATCTGAGAATTGTATCAAAGGTATTTCATTACCAGAAAGCACTGCAATGCCTCGTAGCATTGTCCGTGCACACACTGTGAATTCAAAGGAAGGAACTCTAAACAAACAAACACGTCGCGTAACCTGGGCTCTGTGATTTGGCCATCTATTTCTTGCAGTATATGCTCATCTTTATGGAAAAACTTTGTGGGTGTGTGCTGTATCTCCAACCCTGTTGCCTCTATTTGATTTCTTGGTCGGGGTTTGTAAAACGATCTGGAAGACGGCTTTTTAAATAAATCCTGGCCTGCTGCATGGTTTCCTCTGCAACATTTGTTGTTAATATAATAAATATTATCATATAAATAATACTTGCTGTATTAAGTCTATACATCACAAAGATTTATAATGATATATAATAGTTTTTATTGTATTGTGAAATATTTCAAAGATACATAAAAAATATAAAACCATTATCACATATCTATGTACACATCACCCAACTTTATACAATTTTAACATTATTTCTTTGAGAAGTTTTTCAATTAAATTTATAGATATAACTGATGTTCCTCTAAAAACTTCTCTAATTTCATTTCCCTCCCTTGTTTCCTATCATAAAATGCAGGATGCATTGCTGATGATTTTACATTCATGTTGGCATTTTTACTACAAATGTATGCATCTATAAAAATTATATAGACCAGCTTTTCAAATGTTTGAAAGTTAGTAAATATTATATTGTAGATATCATGTTATATTTATTTTAACGAATTGCTGAAATAAATCTTCTAACTATTTTAGAATTCCTGAATCTATCTATATAAGTAAAACTTGGTTCCTTCATATATTTTTGTAGTTCATATTTTGTGGTGCTAAATCATATTCCATTGTAAGAATGTACAACAGTTTATCTATTTCACCTACTGAAGGACATCTTGGTTGTTTCCAAGTTTGGGCAGTTATGAATAAAGCTGTTATAAACACCTGTGTGCAGGTTTTCATGTAGACATAAGCTTTCACCTTTTTTGAGTAAACACCAAGGAACATTATTGCGGGTTATATGAGAAGAACATGTTTAATTTTGTAAGAAACATTCAAACTCTTCCAAGGTGATTGTACCATTTTGCATTCTACCAGCAATACATGAGAATTCCTGCTGCACCACATCCTTGCCAGCATTTGATGTTGTCAGCATTTTGAATTTTGACCATCTTAATAGGTGTGAATGTGTCTCATTGTTTTAATTTGCAATTCTCCAGTGATATATAATGTGAAGAGCATCTTTTCATACAGTTACTTGGTATTTAGGAGGTATCTGTTCCATTCTTTTGCCTGTTTGTAATCAGCTTTTTTCATTTTTTTGTTGAGACTTTAAATGTTATTTGTATATTTTGGATGACAGTCCTTTATCAGATATGTCTTGCAAATATTTTCTCCCAGCCTGTGGTTTGTATTTTCATTCTCAACAATGTCTTTTGTACATAAAAGAGGTTTTTAATACCCATTTTTAGACTGCATTCTAGCCTGGGCAATAGAACAAGAATCCCGTTCTCTCTCCCTCTTTCTCTTCTTCTTTCTTACTCTCTTACATTCTTTTTTTTTTCTTTCTTTCACCCTTTCTTTCCTTTCTCTCTTTTTCTTTCTTTCTAAAATAAAAATAAAAATAAATAAATGTTAAAAATAAAAATAAATAAATAAATAAATAAAAATAAGAAAAGCATTTAAAACATCACCTGGCACATCAGAAATGCTCTGATTCCTGTCATGATGACTGGTTTTTAAAACTTTAGGATTATACAGTAAACTTCCGATTCTGCAGTCTGGTGACCAAGATATAATAACCTGGAAACCTCCCTGCTGCAAACCCCTGAAGGCATTGGATACAAAATAGTCAGCATAGTCATGAACTATGAGTAAACAAGAAAGAAACAGGACTAAGCGGGATGTGTAAGCAGACACCGCTGCTTTGCCGAGAGGTGGCCAGTCTCTGCAGTAACCCGGCCAGGTGATACCTGGGCCCTGTGAGAGCTGGGTTTAAGTACTGGGGAGCACGTGCATCACTCCCAATTCCTTACTGGAGTAGAAAACAGTCCGCTGTTCTCAAAGGGAAACAAGGAATATCTATATCTGGACTTTGGATTAGAGGGAAAAATGTTCCTATTAGAATGTTTTTCAACTGACCGTCCTTTACTGAGATAGTTTACAATACACAAATCTGAAGTGTACAGCTCAGTGACCAACACTTATATCAAGATACAGAGCATGTCCTCACCCCAAAGGTTCCCGGTCCCTTTCCCTAGACCTTCAGCACCCAGAGGACACCGTTATCTTGACTTCTGTCATCATAGTTTTGTCTGTTCTTGAACTTCATTGAAGTGGAATCGTGCAGCATGACCTGTTTTATGTCTGACTTACTTTGCTCAGTGTAATTTTATTGACATTGATCCACATTGCTGCATGTGTCAGTAGGTCCATCGTATGAATATAATACAGTTTGTTTATTCATTGTCCTATGACAGATATTTGCATCATTTCCAGTTTTTGGCTGTCATGGGCAAACCTGGATACGTATATTCATAAAAAGACTTGTGTATTAATTTCTACACCTGAGAAGAATTCCTCAGTCATTGGATAGGTGTATGTTTAATTTGAGAAATTGCCAAAAAGTTTGTGCACAGCGGTTGTGCCATTTGCCCTGTCACCAGCAATGTTTCAGAGCTGTGGTCGCTACATAATCTCTGCAAAACATGGTACTGCCAATCTTTTTACACTTGATTTTGGCCAAATGACCGACCGAGAAGCAATTGCTAAGCTTTTCAACTTTAGCCACTGTGGTGATGAGAGAGAGAGAGAGAGCACACAAATTGGAAGCAGCAGTGTGTTTATAACCCAATCTCAGAAGCGAGATGCTATCACTTCTGCCATATTATATTAGTGACACGGATCAAAACAAAAGAACACAGACACTCAACTCAAACAGACACTTGTACACCAATGCTCACAGAAGCTTTACTCCCAATAGCCAAAAGGTGGGAACGGCTCAAGTGTCCACCAACAGATAAATGAACAAACAGAATGTGGTGTATCCATGCAATGGAATATGATTCCTCCATATAAAGGAATGAGGTTCTGATACAAGCTCCACAGGGACGAACCTGCAGAGCCTCATGCTGAGTGAAATAAGCTACATGCAAAAGGGCAAATATGACGATTTCACTAGCTATATCAAAGAACTCCGAACAGGCAAATTCACAAACACAGAAAGTAGAGAAGAGGTTACCAAGGGCTGGGCACTGCAGAGAGGGGGGCATTCTTACTTAACGGGTGTGGAGTTTATTTTCGGGAAGATACAGTTCTGGATGGGGATGGTGGTGATGGCTGCACAGCACAGCAAAGTGCTTAATGCCACCGAAGTGTACATTTAAAAATGGTAAAAAAAAAAAAAAAAAAAAAAAGGAAAATGGTTAAAATAGTAAATGTTTATGTTATATATATTTTACCACAATAAAAAAAAGTGTCTTCACAAAGCAGGTCTGGGGTGTGCACTAATTAAGGTCCACTTGATAGAAATCTCTTTTTATAATTAATTTTTAAATTCTTCTCTGTATTTACTTTGTTTTTACCACAATAATTATAAATGCTAAGAACCCTTTTTTTTTTTTTTTTTTTGATTGGCTTCCTCCAATGCTGGGGAGAAAATGCCAACTCCTTTTTCCAGAGCACCTGTACTCTCTGCCTATGAACAGTAACAAGGAATGTTTCTATTTGGTCTCTTGGATGTCAACTTGGAAAGGCTAAATGATTTTTCAAAATTATCACCAAGACTTTCATGTGGTTGGCTAAGAAATTCCCATAAGCTCGAAACAGTCATTTCTGAAATCTTAGAACCAGGAAATAAAAATCACAATACATTTACCAAAGTCTACCCCCAGCTTTTTGCTGTAACTTGGCTACTGGTCATTCAAGGCATAAAGGTCAAAGCAGGGGGAGGCTTGGGCCCTCAGCCGCAGGTTCACTGCGTGTGCACGTCAGTTACAGTACCAGAGGAACAAGAAACAAGGATTCTACACAAGGGATCAACAAGTTTGTATGACTTTCATAGTAAAGGAAATGTTAAAACTTAAACCAGGCTGGGCACAGTGGCTCACATCTGTAATGCCAACACTTTGGGAGGCCGAGGCAGGCGGATCACAAGGTCAGGAGCTCGAGACCAGCCTGGCCAACATGGGGATACCCCATCTCTACTAAAAATACAAAAATTAACCGGGTGTGGTAGCCTGCGCCTGTAATCCCACCTACTTGGAAGGCTGAGGTGGGAGGATCGCTTAAACCCCAAAGGCAGAGGTTGCAGTGAGCTGAGATTGTGTCGCTGCACACCAGCCTGGACAACAGCACAGGAGTGTTTCAAATCATAATAATAATAACTTAAACCACACATTGTGATTGTCTAATCCAGATGGAGAGGCCTTACCTTACAGTTGGCAGATTAGAGGCAGTGATTGGTATGAGCGGTGAACAGTAGGCTTCCAGGAGCTGCTCAAATTTGTGGGTCCTGAAAACCACACACAGAAAGCCCCAACGAAGCTCCTCTAAGCACAAGTGGCATTGGCCATCCCCTATGTCAGATTGCCATGTGGCCAGTGGGTCACCAGCACACCACAGGGTCCATTCACAGGTGGATCCCCAGCCAATGGGTGGCAGCTGGGAAAGAGGGGTCCATGCCAAGTCCAACCAAAATTTTCAGAATGAAAGAAGAATGGGTTCCGGAATCTGACCATGTGCCTCTGACTCCAGCTCTGCCACATACTAGCCTGATGGCCTCGGGCACTGCTCTTAACTGGGTCTCAGTTTCCTCGTTTGTAAATGTGGGAAGAAAATACCTCCCTTTCAGGGTTGCTATAAGGATGAAAGGTAATGAACTATTTATAAAGTGCCTGTTATTTGGGGTGCTTAGATGAATGAGGCCACCATGCTGAAGTCCGCCTGACTTTGTTATTTAAAATGGTTTTAATTATATGCTGTATGGGAACTCTGTCCCTTTCGCTTGACTTGCAGTGAACCTAAAACTGCTCTAAAACATAGTCAGTTTTTTTAAAAGGCAAGGTTCCCTTTGAGCATCACTACCAGTCTTGGTCTCCCTGCTGCTGTGAGGTAACCAGTTATCGGTTTGGCGTGTTCTTCCAGAACATTCTCTATGTATTTACAGATATATACATGTACCATAGCAGACATAAAGCATCATTGTGTGTGTGTGTGTGTGGTTTTGTTTGTTTGTTTGTTTTTTTGAGATGGAGTCTCTCTCTGTTGCCAAGGCTGGAGTGCAGTGGCGCAATCTCGGCTCACTGCAACCTCTGCCTCCCTGGTTCAAGTAATTTTCCTGCTTCAGCCTCCCGAGTAGCTGAGACTAAGATGTGTGCCACCATGTCTGGCTAATTTTTTTGTATTTGTAGTAGAGATGGGGTTTTACCATGTTGGCCAGGCTTGTCTCGAACTCCTGACCTCAAGTGATCTGCCCGCCTCGTCCTCCCAAAGTGCTGAGATTACAGGCGTGAGCTACCACACCCGGCCCATTTTGTGTATTTCTATGTGCTTGTTGAAAAGGTTTGGCTCTGTGTCCCCATCCAAATCTCATGTTGAATTGTAATCCCCAGTGTTTGGGTAGAGACCTGGTGGGAGGTGAGTGGATCATGGGGGTGGATTTCCCCTTTGCTGTTCTCATGGTAGTGAGGGAGGAGAGAGAGTGAAGGGAGAGGTGCTGCACACTTTTAAACAGCTATTCATTCTCTCCTAACACCACTTGAAGACACCTACTTCCCCTTTGCCGCTCACCATGATTGTAAGTTTCCTGAGGCCTCTCCAGCCATGTGGAACTGTGAGTCAATTAAAACTCTTTGTCAATTACCCAGTTTCAGGCATGTCTTTATAGCAGTATGCCAACAAACTAATACACTCGTCTCAATCTCCTTTCTTGCTGTCATCTGATTGTTCTATGAATCTTGATTAAAAGTATATGATCATTAAGATGCTGACTTTTACATCATTTGTTGGAAAGAAGGAAGAAAAGAAGGAAGAGAGGAAGGAAGAGAGGAAAAGACCAGAGAATAAGAAAAGCTACCAAAATGCTAAGGATTTGGCTCAGTGGATGAAAACTGGGTGTGTTACTTTGAAAGTGGCATTGGCCTGAAAAAATCTGTCGTAATTGCACATGAGACAGAGGAAGGCAGCCCTGACACCCTCGGCTGTGTCTTGCTGTTCTGCTGGTGAGCATACACAATTTCACACAGTGTCTATATCAGACAGGGATCTCCGCAATGGTGACAGATCAAGGCAAAAACCAAGACCACTTGGGTATTGTGTGTGAACACAGACAAAACCTGAACATTTTCAAAGCCACAAATACCAACGATTGCCCCGCCTTCTCCCGGCCAGTGTGAAGGACGGCTACTTCTTAACCAATTACAGCTGTAGTCTCACTCTCATCTACCCTTCGTATAATTAAGCTTTAGTGAGACATAAAATCATAGAATTATAGTTACTTCCAATAGAAACATCCAACCATATCAAATCTCCTCTTCCATATATCTGCCCGCAAATCACCAGCCAGAAGTGCAAATCCTGTAATAAGACCCTCAGAGAATTTTCTTTCTGAAATGCCCCAGGTTTCCATGGTGTGAGGTTTCCTTCTCCGAAATGAGCAATAAACTCAACTTGCTTAACTGCAGGTGTGTTCCTGGTTGTCTTTGGCTGGAGGTATTGACAGGGATTTTCTTTTAAACTTGAAAAACAATAATTCTGGTGGCTCACGCCTGTAATCCCAGTACTTTGGGAGGCCGAGGTGGGCAGATCACCTGAGGTCAGGAGTTCGAGACCAGCCTGGCCAACATGGTGAAACCCTGTCTGTACTAAAAATACAAAAAATTACCTGGGCGTGGTGGTTCATGCTTGTAATCCCAGCTACTCAGGAGGCTGAGGCAGGAGAATCGCTTGAACCTGAGAGGCAGAGGTTGCAGTGAGCCGAGATCACACCACTGCACTCCAGCCTGTGTGACAGAGCAAGACTCCATCTCAAAAATAAAAAAAGAAAAGAAAGAAAGAAAAACAATGGATCCTGCCCTAAATACTCATAGGTCAAGTCTCATTAATAACCACTTCCAATAGTGAATTTAATGACCACTTTCCTGATATCCATTTCCCATTTCTCTTGGAAACCACCACTAACACCACTTTTCAGGTAACCTCTCCCACTCAGCCTACCTGTCCAACAGGCTGACTTCCAGTAGCCCCCGAGACCCGGGCATTCAGAGACAAAGCCAGAGTAGATCTCCCCTCACAGGGCCCAGGAAGCTTCCCGGCCCACCTGCAGGGCTCTGCAGAGCTGACTGGCAAGCACTTAAACCCTGTTGGTGGGTGGCCCAAGTCCCACTACACCTGTCAGCCCACAGATCTCAGCAGCCGATTGGTATAGGAGAAGCAGATGGATGGACTAGAATTGTGAATGAGATTATTTTTCCATGATTTACAATGTGTATATGTACAGAAATTTGTTTTTTTAAACAAAAACTACTAACACAAATGTAAGTTCTTTATCACGTCTTTTTTGCCTAATATATTATCATTATTTGCTCCAAATTGTTTCAGACCCCTTGCATTCAAATTTCTCAGAACTGACTTCAGCTGGCCTGTTTGACTTATTAACAAAACTTCTCCCCCCTTTCACTCTTTACAATCGACCACAGTGCTCTGAATGTTTAATACTCAATCCTTTGATTCAACTTCATTAGAGGGAATTGATCCCACTTGAGACTATTTGGAAGCAGAGTCAAGTATTCTTGGGGGACACTATGATTCCCAAGGACTATGTCATATTCAGAATGCCAGAACTCTTTAGGGAGGGACTTTTCAAATATAATTTCTATTGTCACTACCTATTAAATAAGCTATTAACCTTCATGTCAGGCTGATGACTTCAAGCCATATTGGTATAACATTTGAAATGTAACACACACCTATAAAAGTTGCCTCGTAATAAATCTGTTGATAAGTGCATATTGGGTGTGTGCTTTATTTGACCCATATAAACATTTGGCTCCAGGTATAGCCATCCCAATTAAAACAAAGTGGAGGAATGACAGTGCTTTGTACCTAACAATGGGTGCTAAGTGCTGCCTCCAATACGCATCATTCTCAAGAAAAAAAAAAAAAAGAATAAAATCCATGTTATTCTTCTTAGCCACATACTGAGCAGCCTGCAAACACTTCACTTTTTAAATTTAAAAAAGTTTTGTTTTGGGTTATTTTTTTGCAAGAAAACCTCACAATATTTAAGTAGCTTTTGTTTTGTTTTTGTTTTGAGACAGGGTCTCACGCTTTCACTGTCACCCAGGCTGGAGCGCAGCGGTGCAATCAGAGCTCATTATAGCCTCGACCTCCTGGGCTCAAGGGATCCTCCCGCCTCAGCCTCCCAAAGTGTCAGCTAGATTTTGTTTACATGTAAAAACTCAAAGAAACTTAAAAAATCAAACACGGTCGTATCCAAGTCACGGCACCAAAAAAAAAAAAAAAAAAAAAAAATCAAACACAGCCAGGCGCGGTGGCTCATGCCTGTAATCTCAGCTTTGTGGAAGGCCAAGGCAGGAGGATGGCTTGAACTCAGGAGATCAAGACCAGTGTGGGTAGCATGGTGAAACCTCATCTCTACAAAAAATGCAAAAAAATAGCTGGGTGTGGTGGTATGTACCTGTAGCCCCAGCTACTCTGGAGGCTGAGGCAGAAGGATTGCTTGAACTCGGGAGGTCAAGGCTGCAGTGTGCTGAGATCGTGCCACAGCACTCCAGCCCGGGTGACAAAGTGAGACCCTCTTTCAAAATAAACAAATAAATAAAATCAAACAGTACAAAACATTAAAAATAAAAAAGTAAAATTCCTTTCCCACCCCAACCCCTTCAGGCTGCTTCGCCAGAGAAAATTCCTATTAACAATGTGTCCTATCAGAAATTGTCTATGAACAGAATGGGAAAAAGTTTTTGCAATCTACTCATCTCACAAAGGGCTAATATCCAGAATCTACAAAGAACTAAAACAGATTTACAAGAAAGAAAAACAAACCCATCCAAAAGTGGGTGAAAGATATGAACAGACATTTTTCAAAAGAAGACATATATAAGGCCAACAGACATATGAAAAAATGCTCATCATCACTGATTATTAGAGAAATACAAATCAAAACCACTATGAGATACCATCTCATGCCAGTTAGAATGGCGATCATTAAAAAATCTGGAGACAACAGATGCTGGAGAGGATGTGGAGAAATAGGAACACTTTTACACTATTGGTGGGAGTGTAAATTAGTTCAATCATTGTGGAAGGCAGTGTGGTGCTCTCTCAAGGACCTAGAAATAGAAATTCCATTTGACCCAGCAATCCCATTACTGGGTATATACCCAAAGGATTATAAATCATTTTATTATAAAGACATATGCACACGTATGTTCATAGCGGCACTGTTTACAATAGCAAAGACTTGGAACCAACCCAAATGCCCATCAATGATAGACTGGACAAGGAAAACATGGCACATATACACCATGGAATACTATGTAGTCATAAAAAATGATGAGTTTGTGTCCTTTGTAGGGACATGGATGAATCTGGAAACCATAATTCTCAGCAAACTGACACAAGAACGAAAAATCAAACACTGCATGTTCTCACTCAGAGGTGGGTGTTGAACAATAAGAACACATGGATGCAGGGAGGGGAGCATCACACAATGGGGTCTGTTGTGGGGGCTAAGGGAGGGACAGTGGGGGGCGTGGGGAGGTTGGGGAGGGATAACATGGGGAGAAATGCCAGATGTAGGTGATGGGGGGATGGAGGCAGCAAACCACATTGCCATGTGTGTACCTATGCAACAATCCTGCAGGATCTGCACATGTAGCCCAGAACCTAAAGTACAATTTAAAAAAAAAAAGAAGAAAAAGAAAAAAAAAAAAAGAAAAGAAAACAAGAAACTTGTTTCAGGAGCTCCAATACTCTTGGCATAAATGGCAATAGGTGGCCCAGGATGATGTGATCATTTCTCCAGAGGGTTATTAAATGCTGAGCACACCAGTAATCTCTGGGCTCAATAGGTCTTGGGGGATTTCTGTGTGTATGCATGTATTCTGTATTCCTAATGAGATCCCTAAGCTCACTAAACCTCGGATGAAAGCATATCATGCCACCCTCTTGCTTTTAAGATTGGGGAAGCTGGATATCATGATCTGCTTCAAGGTCCAAGAGTTATTTGTACTATCTAATAAATTTTGATGTTTTACTTTTAGCCAACTAAATAATTCAGCACATGGCGTATAAACATGTGCATAAGGTAGTAGGAGAGACTTTGTTATTTGTTGGCTATTACAGGGATCTGTGACATAAGCAAAGTGAACAATTCCTAAGAAATTCTGTCTCTATGCAGGACAAAGGTAAGTGTCTCATCTCTTTTATGACAATTATATCATGTCTAATGCAAGGAGAGTTGGCAATTAGCAACCATGCTGACCCTTGTGCAACATTTTCTCTTTACCAAAGAGCACCTGCCCCACCATTCTTTCCTCTGGGTTATGCCCTCCTTTCTCCTTTTCCATTAATCTTGCCTTGTCACTTCTTTATACTCTGGGTCACACAATTTGCAGAAATGAATCCTACTCTAAGTTCAGCCAGCTCTGGTGCAGACAGCCTCACTGGAATTTCCATATGACTCTGAAGTGTTTGCTTTCCTGAAATGCTTCTGGCTTATGTATTTATTAATCTTACTTGTCTTCTTTCACACCAGTCTACACATACACATTTCTTTCGTGTGTTTTTTTCCTCACAGATTAGAACAATGATGTTTACATGAAATGACTTGCCCAATGTTACCAAATGGTCTGTTGTAAAGTCAACCCATGAAATATACCCACTTTAATACCCAAACCTTTCCATTCATTGCAGACTAGACACCTCATTAAGCTCATTCAATATTTTTGTTTTCAAATAGATATGGGAAGTGCTGAATTCACAAAATTGAACAGATTTCATGCTAAATGGACTATTTAGAGCCTTAAATGAATACCTGGCACTTGACAACATGCATTCCTTTGAAATGGCTCCACCAGGGAGCCAGTTCATTTTGAAATGGGTGGACCAACTAGATTTCAGTACTTCTTCTGGGAAAAGTACAGCATTCCCTTTTATTTGTTTATATCCAGGGCCCAAACCACCAAGAGTACTAAGCTTCAGAAAGTTCAAGATTTATACTCATAGCAACATTCTTCTCAGACACCTTCAGAAGCACCTTTTCCTGCCACAGTAAGGACCATTCTGCGGGGTGTAAGAATCTCATAAGTAAGGGGGAAGTATTTCATTGCTAGGATTCCAGCCAGCCAACACTTCTGGCAATAGTTGAGGTCTGATGAGACTCTCTTTGTGAACTTTATAGATGAACACCTGCGTTACAAGAGATTGTCTTTCATTAGTGAGTCCACTGATGAAGCTTCTGCCTCCCCCACCCTTCTCTAGCTTAGCAGAGGGCCAGAGGTGTATGTGAAGACTGCCACTTTTGCAGTATTGTTGCCCTGGAGACATGTTTATTCAGTGTGAGAGTAGACGCCTTACACCCAACCCCATGCCCACCATCACTCAGTTCAAAGTAATAGACATTTTCAATTCTCTGAGGCTGAGGCTTCATCCTCTCCTTGTTTTCTGACATTGTGGAAAATACCTGCAGGCCTTCGAGTATGAGAAAACTGAGGACACTGAAAAAGTGATTGAATCTTCCTTCAGTCTCTTCTACTGTTTAGCTGTCACAAGTTGGCTATCAGAAATTCTCCCCATAAGGTAAGCATTTGCTTTTTTTTTTTTTACCAAATTCAGGAGGTAAAGAGGAAGTATGTTTTTGTTACTTAAATTCTGGACCAACTTGAAGGAGGCCCAGGGAGCTTTAGGGAAATAAGGCAAAGGTTTCAAGACTAGAGACAATGAAAAATATGACTCAGTCTGTTGGCTGCTGTCAACCTCCCTTGTGCAGTTTGGTTTTCTTTGGAAGACCAGTGAGGACCCATGTTCATGTAATTCATACTTTCTATTTTCACAGAAATACCTAAAGAAGAATGACCATGGGAAATTCTTCTACGACAGCTAAGTTTGTCTTAGCTGGTTTAACACAGCGAGCAGAACTCCACCTGGCCCTCCTCCTCCTGTTCCTGGGAATCTATGTTGTCACGGTAGTGGGAAATCTGGGCATGATTCTCCTGATTGTAGTCAGCCCTCTGCTTCACACCCCCATGTACTATTTTCTCAGTAGCTTGTCCTTCACTGATTTCTGTTATTCCTCTGCTATTACTCCAAAAATGCTGGTGAACTTCCTAGGAAAGAAGAATACAATCCTTTACTCTGACTGCATGGTCCAGCTCTTTTTCTTTGTGGTCTTTGTGGTGGCTGAGGGTTACATCCTGACTGCCATGGCATAAGATCGCTACATTGCCATCTGCAGCCCACTGCTTTATAATGTGATCATGTCCTCATGGGTCTGCTCACTGCTAGTGCTGGCTGCCTTCTTCCTGGGCTTTCTCTCTGCCTTGACTCATACAAGTGCCATGATGAAACTGTCCTTTTGCAAATCCCACGTTATCAACCACTACTTCTGTGATGTTCTCCTCCTCCTCAATCTCTCCTGCTCCAACACACACCTCAATGAGCTTTTACTTTTTGTCATTGCGGGGTTTAACACCTTGGTGCCCACCCTAGCTGTTGCGATCTCCTATGCCTTCATCTTCTACAGCATTCTTCACATGCGCTCCTCAGAGGGCAGATCCAAAGCTTTTGGAACATGCAGCTCTCATCTCATGGCTGTGGGGATCTTCTTTGGGTCCATTACTTTCATGTATTTCAAGCCCCCTTCAAGTAACTCCCTGGACCAAGAGAAGGTGTCCTCTGTATTCTACACCACAGTGATCCCCATGCTGAATCCTCTAATATACAGTCTGAGGAACAAGGATGTGAAGAAAGCATTGAGGAATGTCTTCGTGGGAAAATGAGTCCTTATCTGGGGGACTTATAGATGGGAAAAATGAATATTTTCAAAGAAAATATGTTCTTTTGTCTATTTTTCATGTTATTCTGTTGTAACATACATCATATCTAGATTTAAAAACTACCTTCCCATCTATGATTGATTCAACTTTCTCAATGAAATGAAACAATTTTGTAAAGCAGGTATAAACATTGTTATTTTTTGATAGGAAAACTGGGATGTAGAGTTTTAAATTTTCTTATGAATTGTGATAGAAAAAGCATGACAATTCAAATATTTGCCAGTGTTAGTCCTCTCTTCTTAATATCCCATATTTGCTTGTTGAATACTTGCTGTGTGGGAGGTACTGAGTTGTCCACTGATACGAATACTAAGAGATCTGTTAGCCTGATCCAAGATATCTATTAATTCTTCAGGGAATTAGATAAATACACAAGGGGGAGAAAAAAGTAAAGAACAAGAATGGCCATTCTATTCAGCAAGTCTTTCTTAAAATGCTTTGACTATTTTTTCTACTCAGTATATTAAAAATCTCTTTATTTTCATTTCCTTGTTGTTCTTCATGGATCTGGGGTTAGATTTATTTATTTATTTATTTATTTATTTATTTATTTATTTATTTTAACACCATAGTTCTACACTAAGGGACCTCTGACCACGTGTTATTTATTTATTTTAACACCATAGTTCTACACTAAGGGACCTCTGACCACGTGTTTTCACTATCTATTGCAATGGAGTTGCCTAAGGTAATAAAACCTGCCTCATGGGGAAGATATAACTCCCACATTTGTTTCAGATGGAGAATTGGCCTCTCAGATTCCTGAAGTGAAGCCGTGGTCAATGTTTTTGAGTATGTGACCTTATAGTAAAAGTAAGTACCAAGAACTCTGTACACAATATTTTTCTTGGATTTTTACAGGTTTTGGGTCTCATGTAACACTCCCTTCTGTTTTTGCTTTTTGCTTTTGTATTTGGGTAGGAGTAATAAGATGCCTTTACTGTTCTGCATCCCTCAGCTGTTTTCTCTTCTTCCTAGGAATATTCCATTAAATTTCTAGCATTTTAACTTCCATATCAAGTTGGTTTTCTTCACTCTATATATCACATATTCAACCAGTGGTGTTTGCTGAAATTAGTTGCCTTTCTCCTTTTACTTTTTCCTTGGTTTTTCCAATATAACTTTTATAACCTAGTACTCTAGATTTTATGTTAGACAATCATTCCAATTGAGAAATAAGAAATCAGCAAATTTTGTATCCACCAAAATCCTACTGTTCTAACAAAGCTTGTCTACCTTTAGCTCCTACCTTTTGATAATCTCACCCAGAATACATCTTCCCATCAGTTTGTTGAACCATGTCCTGAACCTTTACTGTGGCCCTACTCACCTTCCCCTAAATACATCTTCTCCCTGTATGCCTTGATCTAATATTTCTTTTATGTTTTTAGAGTTTCTCAGATACAGTGCCTATATTTTCTCAAGTCTTCCCATTCCTTAAGATCTTTTTGAGGGGGACACATACTACTTACTCTTTTTCAGCAGCTTCAGTAGTACAATTAAAACTTTTCTGAATCCAGGATCCTGGCCTTCAAATTATCACTTTGTGTCACATAAATTTCTAATCTGTCCTCTTCTATCTCTTATTCCAGTTTAATTAACTTATTTTACTTTGTTTTATTCTCATTTATTCTGCTGCTCTTGTTAGGGTTATAAAACTGAAGGATTCTTTCTAAATCACTTTATTTTTCTAAGCAGATTTGATTCTTAGAAACAGGGTGTTTCCAGCCCATTTAAAAATATATTCTTAGTCATTAGCTTTGTAATAATTTAATTGAGCTGTTTCTTTTTCTCAGTATATTTAGATGTAATACTATTTTTATGCTAAGAGCCTCTTCCCTTATTATTTTTTTTGGTGCATGAGTGAAATCTACCACTCCTTTAAAGGGAAAGCTCCAGTTTAGAAGGTGGATATTTGTAGCCCAGGTCAGAACTTATGCATGTAACATCCAGGGAGAGCTTGAGACCATTTGGTGAGAGTTAACCGTTAAGCATGTGGACAAGGTGGAAAACTGTGAAAATAACTGATGAGTATCCCATCCCCTGTGTCTAAAATATCTTTATATAAAAAGCTTCTCTTTTTTCCTATTATCAAATCATAACTTTCTTGAAAAAATCTTCCTCCTTATGTTCAATTTTAAGCTGCACTAATATTTGCTGATTCTTAAGTGGCTTTCACAGTTGCTAAGGCTGCTCAACTTACCCAACCTCCAATTACTGAGGTCTATAGGACCTAGGGCTTTGTGGAAGCTCACTTTCTTCACATTTTTTCAGAGGACTTAGCCTTTCCTGTGGCATTTGACTTTGCTTAGGGCCTACCACTAGCAGCATGATCTCCAGGGAAATGAATGTGTACTCATCTAAAATTATTCACTTACTTTTAAACAGCTCTACTGTATATGCACCAGTGGAGGTTAAAATCTTACATTGTCAGAGGTCAGGAACCACAGCTGCCTGCTGGGATCACTATAGTTACAAGTTACACATAAACTATAAACTATAAAAATATTGCAAAATAAATGTCACCTGCATGCTCCTGAGGTGAAAAGCCTCTCTCCTCATTGAAAGTCCAAAACTTGTAAGTATACTTTGGGACCTAAATCTACTTTTCTTGTTAAGTTCTTCATAACCCTATTCCAAAGCACCAGATATTGGTTGTTTGGCAAGGTATGTTTTGGGGCAAATAAATTTCTTAATATCAAGCTCTAGAATTGGACAAAATTGCCACTTGAACCATAGAACGTGCTGGATTCCTGTACGTCTCTATCAGTAGAGGTAGGATTTCATGGGCAAGGGCAGCAAAGAATATATGTTTCTAAAATATGCTAACTCTCAAAAAGAGCAAAAAAGAGAGAACAGTTTCTTTTTCAAAACTAATCATCAGAAAAGTCATCCCACCTTCCTGGGGAAAGTGAGTAAGGGTATGAAACAGAGGCTGGAGTATTAGAGTAATAGATGTTCCTCCTCATCGATGGAAACATCAGAACATAGGAGAGGTGTCTCATTCTTCCTGCATATACCCTAGGATTTAGAAAAACAGATTCCAGTCAGTTAAGAGAAAAAAAAAGGCAAGACTAATTTAGAGAATAGTAGAATCAAGAAATACAGAAGATTCAAAATTGTAATTGGGAAGTTCAAAGTAAGTCTTAAGAAAAGTTACACAAAATCCTGTTTGTGCTGATAAAACATTCATCAGTACACTTATTAGGATGTTTTTTGTCTTACTACAGAAACGAAAATAAGAACCAATGAAAAAGAGAAAAAGAATTCTAGCTGATCATTATTAAAAAATGTAAATGGTGCTTATAAATTAATACAAAAGATTAATATCCCATAGAAAACTATGCAGAAGTCATTTACTGTGCATACTATATATATAATTTTCGTTACATATACAGTAGCTACTAAATTTGGTCAACCATATTGAAAATAAAAATTCAAATAAAACAGTAATATGGATATTTACCTGTGAAATGGTAAATAATATTTTAATAAATCTTAAAGATTAGGTGAACAAAAATGATAATATATAGACATACCTGTATTAATTTCTGTGAGACAGTTTGATAATATATATCTAATAATATACACCAAATAATTCCATACAACCTTTTATCATGTTATTCAATTTCTAGGCATGTATACTTAAGAAATAAAAATGACATTGCCAAACGCAGAGCTATAAATATATTGACAGTAACAAAATAATGAATTTAATTAAATGTTCTTCAAAGTTATAGGTTTGAATAAGATAAAGATGTCCAACAGAATATATACGATATAGATATACAGTAGACTACAAAGCAGCCATTAAAAATAATTTTGTAAAATAATAGGGCAGAGACAATATGCAAAGTAGACAGTAAGTTGAGAAGACAGGCATGACAAATGATACTGATATATATGACATACTTGAACAAAAAATCCTTAGTGCTTTAACAGACATTCTTTCTTTCCCTTTCACATTGAAACAAGCATGTAGCATGCAAATAAATGAAGATAATGTTTTAGGGGTGTTTTAACACTAATTTTATATGACTGTGTCGTGTACAGGGGGTTCAAAGGGGATTTATCTTCAACATCAAGCATTTTTAAAGACATTCTTCCACTGCATCTGAATGAATTTTTATATATGTATATACACAAAATACACCAAGAGTATAGCTCTTTAAATTGCTAATAATGTTTATATCTATTTAGTGACTCTTCAGGTAAAAATATAGAATATTAGCATCACTCTCGGAGGCCCCCTTATGCTGTTCCCAAGTCAATACCTATCTAAGAAATACACACTATGCTGATTTGTACAATTGGTCGTTTTCTTTATTTTGAACATTATACCAACTTTTCTCATACTCCTGTGTAATCCTTCCCTCTCCATCTATTTTTTTTACCTTTTTCCACCCATCAGTAGGCAATCATGAATCCACTTTTGTCACTGTAGATTAATTAGCATTCCCAAGAATTTTGTGTTTATGAGGACATACAATGTATGCTCTTTGCTTTATGTCTTTTATTCAACATACTTATTTTCAGATTCACCATGATTTGCATGCCTCATAGCATGATCAACTTGCCTTGATATTTTCCTTTGTTGAGATCAATTGACCATCTATGTAGGGACCTATTTTGTACCCTATGTTCTATTTGTCTGTCTTTATTATTTTCACATATAGGAACTGATGGAAATCAATAAGGAAAAGAAAATCTATTCAACATATTGTTCTGATTGACTAGATGTCTGTAGCAAAAGTTCAACCTGTTTCAATGCCTCACACCATACTCACACACTAACTAGAGATTGATTACAGAAGGGAGCATAAGAGCTATTTTTGTGACTGGCAGGCAATCAAACATTTCTTACATAGAATATCAAGAAAAATATTAAATGTAACTCCAAAAAAATTTTAATGTTTTTGTTATTAAAATACACATTATTTTAGAAAAAAAACTGCACAGTCTGGAAAAAAATAATGTACATACACATATACAAATGCAAAACAAATGTATCCAACAAATGACTTATATTCAACTTTTATAAATAATTCCTACAACCAATTATAAAAAATGAGTAAAAGAAACTTTGCATAAAGTGTACATACGTCTTACATATACATTAAGCCATTTCAATATCAATAATCACCAAGAAAATGCAAATTAAAACCACAAGGAGGTATCATTACACACCCACTAGAGGGGTTAAAATTTAAAAGATTAAAATATCAGGTATTGGAGAGGATTCAGAGAAATGGCATCTCTCATATGTTACATGTTGTAGTGTAAAATGTTAAACACTGTGTAAATAAAAATATACTAGAATATCTATCAAATCTTTATTCATAATAGCAAAAAAAAATCAAGATACGTCCATCATCTGATGAATAGATAAGCAAATTATGGAATATATGTATAATGGAACACCACATAGTAAAAAAAAGGGACAATCTACTGAGGCATACAACAAAACAGAAGAATATCATTTAATAATATGTCCAGTCCAGGAAACCACAAACACAAGAGTATACACAGTATGAATCAATTTATTTCAGGTGTAAGAACAGGCAATATCAACCTATGGAGATAAAATTCATAATGGTGATTGTATCTGTTTAGAAGAAATAAATACTCACACTGGATATAAACACAAAATAACTTTCTCAGGTAATAGCAATGGCCTATGTCAGAGACTGATGTTTTCTCTAAAGAACCAGATAACAAATACTTTACACTTCACAGACCATAAAGTTTCCATTGCAACTACTCCACTATTATATTGTAATGAATGAATGTGGCCTTGTACAATACAATTTTATTTATAAACACTAAAGTTTAAATTTTATATTATTTTTATTTTGTTTTATTTTCCAATCATTTGAAAATGTAAAAAGTGATCTTAGCTCATAAAAAATACTAAACTATGGGCTGAATTTGCCCCATAACCATATTTTGCACCACTACTCTTTATCTTGATGAGTGTGCTAGTTATTTGAGTGAATATATTTATCAAAACTAATTGAATTATATACTTAATACCTGTTCATTTTGCTATATGTAATTATTTTGAAATAATTATAATATAAACATAAGAAAATACAGACAACTTTATGACTTCAAGAAAGCATATTTTTTAAAGAAAATGAGTCATAAATATAGCCACATTTAAAAAAAAACTATAGAAAAGGCATTATACATAAAGCTAAAGGTAAGCTACAAGTCAGAAAAGGATAATTGAAACACAACTTATATCCATAATTAAAAAGAACCTCCACAAATTGATAAGTAAAGGACAAAGAGCCTAATAGAAAACCAGGCAAAGGATATAAGCAGCAATTTACACTGAAAACAGAATATCCAGTAGCCAATAAACAAATGGAGCAATGTTTAACTTCACAGAATCAGCCAAATACAAGCGTTTGCTATGCTACATGTGAACGAGTCATATGGTTTAACTCTGTGTCCACATCCATGTGTCGAGAGAAGGACCTGGAATCCCCATGTGTCAAGGGAGGGGGTGATTGGATTATGGGGGCTGTTTACCCCATGCTGTTCTTGTGATAGTGAGTGAATTCTCACAAAAGCTGATGGTTTTATAAATGGTAGGTTTTTTCTGCTCTCACACCTCCCACCCTGTAAGATGTGCCTGCTTTTGCTTCCGCCATGATTGTAAGTTTCCTGAGGCTTCCCCAGCCATGCAGAACTGTGAGCCAATTAAACCTCTTTTCTTTACAAGTTACCTAGTCTCTAACAGTTCTTTATAGCAGTGTGAAAATAGACTAATACAGACTCATTTCTGTACTGGCTATAGTTTTGGTCTCCTTAATCTTTCCTAGTAAGGAGGCCATGAGTAAACTGGGAGACAGGAAGTCCTGGCTCCAGATTCACTTGTGGAATTATATTCCTGGATATCTTTATTTGTAAGGAAATCACATTATTACAATCCTTCCTTTCTTATAAAACCGTTATGAGAGCAAGATAAGTTAAATGTGTGAATAAATTAAACTATAAATCTTTATAAATTTGATACAACATCATTTGTTATAATTCTTCTGACTTGAAAATTATGAAATCCCTCTTCTTTAAGGGCTTGTATTTTTTTTTTCCTAAAATGGTTACAAGCAAGGCATATATTCATTTCTCAGGAAGCTAACAGTTTTATGGCGATAAACCTTAAAGAGAATCTCAACATATTGAGAAACAGAGAGTTATTTGTAATGAAACATCAGACCCAATACATATAATATACACATACCTTTCAGCATGTAAGTTTACAATCTATTTAGGAGTGATAACGTCGTCCACAAACAATCTCTCACAAACATTCGTGTGTCTTTTAACATGACTGGGAAGGAAACATTACGGTGTTCCTGAAATTATGGATAAGGCACAGCTAAAGATAGACTTGGGAAAACTCATGTAAAGAATAAACAGAGTTCATTTCCTTAAATATCTAATTGGGCTTATAAATGTGATGGTATAAACCCAGCAATTTTTACATTAAAATTGTGGATGTACTAGAAGTTTGAATATAAAGAAGAAACATAAAAATTGCCACAATTTTAACCTGTCTTCTCTTCCTCATTTCATGCCTTTAGCATATTAACTCTTGTCTGCCATTTGAGTTACTTTAGTACAAAAATTTAAGAATTATCTTACTTGGATATGTTTATTGGTTATCAAAAGGCATAGAACTAGGAGTTCAAGGACTTACGTTGAAAATCTGGCTCCAGCACAAAATGCCTAAGCCTCTGTCTTCCACAGTTCTATCAATATAATTGTGTAGGGAATCTTTAATATAGATAAGTGCAACCCAGGAGAAGCCTGGCAGGCTGTTCAAAAGGCCCCACAGAATGACAACCACAACCCTGGCATATTAATTTTAGTCTAGAATCTGCTCTCAGCCCTGCAAACTTGCAAATCTAATTTTGTCTGTCCAGAGGAAATCATTCTTTTGGGAATGGATTTCATAATAACCAAGCCAACGAGCTGATGCACATGAGCAGAATGCTAGTTTTAAAATTACAACGAATGTGGGACACTTGAAGGTATTGTCAGTCTTCTGATTCAGTCAGGTTGCATGGGAGATACATCCAAACCAGAAGGTCAATATATTAATTTAAAAAACTGAGTTTGTCACCGGAACTTGCATAATGCAGTCTGCATGACATATTCTTTCTCTGCGGAAAGGCTGAGTGTGAAGCCAAATAAGTACAATCTATTAAGTAGGAAAATGGAACAAAGTGGAAAAAATCAGCTATGTTGGTCCTCCCCTTCATTTTATTTTAATTATAATTTAAATAGTATTTTAATTTATGTTTGTTATTATACTAGATAAAATAACATAGAAGATAAACTGTTCATTAGATACATATTTAAAATTAAATATCATGGAATGACTATTTAGGCATATAATGTCCTCTTTCTGGGCCTTAATTAAAAATGATGAATTGATCAAATAAACTTGATGACTATGTTCAGCTCTAAGACGTCCTGTTAGTAGGAATAGCTAATATTTATTGAGTGATATTCCATTCTTTTTTATTAAACATTTAGGTTGCTTTTAGTTTTCCTTTTTGATGACACAAAATGTCATCATTCTAATAGCTGAGTTATTTTTCATACTTTTTTCCTTAAAATTTGTTATTAGAAAAATAGTTTCTGGGTCAACAAGAATATTTTACAAACTTTTGCTATGTATTGCATTTCAGAAAGATTATACCAAATTAAATGTCACGTAGTAGTTATATAAGTAAATGAATACACCTTCACATATATTGGTGAAAATTGTACGGGAATATATTATAATGGTTATTTCTGAGGAGTATACTATTTGTCTTTATTCTATGCTTACATGTTTTATATTTATAATAAATGTATATTACTTATACTTAAATGTATATTACTTATGTAGTAATTGATAATTTATATTTTCTATATGAAACATAATTTCTAAGGCACTTGCACATTTAATTTGGATTTGTAGGGAACCAGCCCCCACATCACCTGTGGGTACCCCGAGTTCCGTGGTGACAAAGGAATGAGAAAAAGACAGGTTTAAGAGTGCAAAGAGTGGGACCAGGGGGCATCACTTATTACTGTAGGAGACAGTGAAGGCCCCAAGTTCTGATCTCTCACACTATTTATTGATTACAATCACTTTGATCTACAGGGTAGGGGTGGAGTGATGGTGGGGAAAGGGTGATGGTGGAGTGAATCAATGAGCAGGAACTGAATCAGTGAACCAGAACTGGTGTGTCATTCTAAAGATTGATAACAGTGACGGTTTGGGAATTTCACAAAACAAGAACATGAGGTTATCTTAAGTCTGTTATCTATGTGCAGCTGGTGAAACGTGGGCCTTTCAAGGAGCCTACAAGTCTGGCCACGTCATAGTGCTACGAAGGGGTTTTACATCCTTGAGCACAATGTTGATGGTAACAGAGTCGAGGTCACCCTGCACCGGAACTTGAGGCATGGAGAGGCCTTCTTCCTCAGAGACCTCCTACAGCCTTCCGCAGTTTGTTGTTCCTTGTTTATATGTTACTCATAACCAATTTATGTATACACTCTGTAAGCCCTTTCTCCTTTGCTGCTTCCCCCAACAGGATTATAACAATATAAGAGACTGGTCTTCAAACTGTCTACCTAATGCTGTACAATTAGCAAGGTTGAGTGATCTAAATGATGAAACTGTCCATCCTGGGCTGAGGCAGCAGGTTGGCTGCATCAGATCAAAACTGTGCACCTAGCTTGCTGCATTAATTGCCCTGTGGGACCACCCCCAGGGTACATGCATGTGCTCTGATAGGGAGAGGATGTGAAGAACAGTAATTTCAGTTGGGTTGCAGTTTTCTTCCAAGCCTTCTGGCAACACAATGCCACCACTGCCTCAGCTTAGTGTTGAAAAAAAAAAAAAGAGTAGTGGCCAACTGCTGGAGAAATTTCCAGCCCACACAAGCCTAGCACTAAAGAAACCATGAGAGGCCCTACACTGGAGAAAAAAGAAAATATGCTCTATAGGATCTGGGCAAGAGAGACAAGCCTTAACCAGGAGGACAAAACGTTTTTCTCCTTAGGTGTCCCTTCAGCACCCTGTATTGACAGCATTTAACATGTCATCTGAGGGCAAAGAAAAACTATTTTATAATGCTCAGCTTCACTGTTACAGAGCCTGCAAAAAGGATGAATTTAGAAATGAGAGATGAAAGATCAAAAATGGACAGAGGAAACATTCAGTGTTTCACCGCTTAGCAGAATGTTAGCAATCAATCTTAGTAGATGCATGTTTACAGGTTGAGAAAGTGCTCCTCTATTCTGAATTTTCTGAGTTTTGATTAAGAATGCACATAGGTTTTTCTTTTTTATCTTGTTTATTGGTGAATTACACTGATTGATTTTTGAATGCTAAATGAATCTTACATTTCCATTTTTAACCCCAGTTTATAATAACAAATGGATGAGTGTGTGTGTGTGTGTGTGTGCATGTGTGTGTGTATAAAAGGGTCGGGAGGGGGATATTAGTGTATATTTCTTTAGATTAGAGAGCTAGGGAAAGAAACAAAGCCAGAGCTCACTCCTAAGCTGTGCATATATGGAGCAGACCTGAGGAAGTATCACAAAGGCTTGGAAAACTGAACTATAATTTGAAACACCACCTAGGTCTTAGACTGACCTCTGAATGGCAAAATCTCCTACTAACTTCTGAGTGGTACATTTGAAGGACAAACACAATGCAGCATATTAAAGGCTTTGAAAATTGAACCAACATTGGAAACATTGCCCATGGAAGGCAAGAGGAACTACTTGTCCGATGCTATGGATTGACAATGTGTT
>CAUYLG010045833.1:0-34544 GCA_963573385.1 Cacajao melanocephalus | reverse complement strand
GTTCCAGGTCTTTGCTATTGTAAACTGTGCTGCAATGAACATTCGTGTGCATGTGTCCTTATAGTAGAACGATTTATACTCCTTTGGATATATACCCAGTAATGGGATTGCTGGGTCAAATGGAATTTCAATTTCTAGGTCCTTAAGGAATCGCCACACTGTTTTCCACAATGGTTGAACTAATTTACACTCCCACCAACAGTGTAAAAGTGTTCCTGTTTCTCCACATCCTCTCCAGCATCTATTGTCTCCAGATTTTTTAATGATTGCCATTCTAACTGGCAGGTCTTGACTTTTTATCCAATTTGCCAGTCTGTGTCTTTTAATTGGGGCATTTAGCCCATTTACATTTAAGGTTAATATTGTTATGTGTGAATTTGATCCTGTGATTACGATGCTAGGTGGTTATTTTGCCCATTAGTTGATGCAGTTTCTTCATAGTATTGATGGTCTTTACAATTTGGTATGCTTTGCAGTGGATGGTACTGGTTTTTCTTTTCCATGTTTAGTGCTTCCTTCAGGAGTTCTTGGAAGGCAGTCCTGGTGGTGACAAAATTTCTCAGCATTTGCTTGTCTGTAAAGGATTTTATTTCTCCTTTGCTTATGAAGCTTAGTTTGGCTGGATATGAAATTCTGGATTGAAAATTCTTTTCCGTAAGAATGTTGGATATTGTCCCCCACTCTCTTCTGGCTTTTAGGGTTTCTTCATAAAGATCCACTGTTAGTCTGATGGGCTTCCTTTTGTGGGTAGCTCGACCTTTCTTTCTGGCTGCCCTTAACATTTTTTCTTTCATTTCAACCTTGGTGAATCTGATGATTATGTGTCTTGGGGTTGCTCTTCTTTAGGAGTATCTTTGTGGTGTTCTCTATATTTCCTGAATTTGAATGTTGGCCTGTTTTGCTAGGTTGGGGAAGTTCTCCTGGATAATATCCTGAAGAGTGTTTTCTAACTCAGTTTCATTCTCCCTGTCATTTTCAGGTACGCCAATCAAATGTAGGTTTGGTCTTTTCACATAATCCCATATTTCTTGGAGGTTTTGTTCATTTATTTTCATTCTTTTGACTCTAATCTTGTCTTCACACTTTATTTCATTAAGTTGATCTTCAGTTTCTGAAATCCTTTCTTCTACTTGATCAATTTGGCTACTGATACTTGTACATGCTTCATGAAGTTCTCGTGCGGTGTTTTGCAGCTCCATCAGGTCATTTATGTTTTTCTCTAAACAGGTTATTCTAGTTAGCAATTCCTCTAACCTTTTTTCAAGGTTCTTAGCTTCCTTGCACTGGGTTAGAACATACTCCTTTAGCTTGGAGGAGTTTGTTATTACCCACTTTCTAAAGCCTACTTCTGTCAATTTGTCAAACTCATTCTCTAACCACTTTTGTCTCTTGCTGGCAGGAAGTTGTGATCCTTGGGAGTGGGAGAAATATTCTGATTTTTGGAATTTTCAGCCTTTTTGCACAGGTTTGTCCTTATCTTATGGATTTATCTATCTTTGGTCTTTGATATTGGTGACCTTCAGATGGGTTTTTTGTATGGACATTCTTTTTGCTGATGTAGATGCTATTCCTTTCTGTTTGTTAGTTTTTCTTCCAATAGTCAGGTCCCTCTGCTGGAGGTCTGCTGGAGTTTGCTGGAGGTCCATTCCAGACCCTGTTTGCCTGGGTATGGCCAGTGGAGGCCACAGAACAGCAAAGATTGCTGCCTATTTCTTCCTGTGGAAGCTTCATCCCAGTGGGGCATCTGCCAGATGCCAGCTGGAGCTGTCTTGTATGAAGTATCTGTTGACCCCTGCTGGGAGGTATCTCCCAGTCAGGAGGCACAGGAGTCAGGGACCCACTTGAGGAAGCAGTCTGTCCCTTAGCAGAACTCAAGCACCATGCTGGGAGATCTGCTCTCTTCAGAGCTGGCAGGCAGGAACATTCAAGTCTGCTGAAGCTGCATCACAGCCACCCCTTTCCCCAAGTGCTCTGTCTAGGTTGATGGGAGTTTGATCTATAAGAAAGGCTACAGCCTTTCTCTCAGAGGTTCATTGCCCAAAGAGGAGGAATCTAGAGAGGCTATCTGGCTACAGTGGCTTTGCAGAGCTCAGAGGGCTCTGCCTAGTTTGAACTTTTTGGTGGTTTTGTTTACACTGTGAGAGGAAAACTGCCTACTCAAGCCTCAGTAATGGTGGACACTCTTCCCCCTACCGAGCTTGAGCATCCTAGATCAACTTCAGACTGCTGTGCTGGCAGCAAGAATTTCAAGCCAGTGGATCTTAGCTGGCTGGGCTCTATGGGGGTGGGATCCACTGAGTTAGACCACTTGGCTCCCTGGTTTCCACCCCTTTCCAGGGGAGTGAAGGGTTCTGTCTCGCTGGTGTTCCAAGCGCCACTGGGGTATGAAAAATAACTCCTGCAGCTAGCTCTGTGTCTGCCCAAACAGCCGCCCAGTTTTGTGCTTGAAACCAGGGCCCTGGTGATGTAGGTATCCAAGGGAATCTCCTAGTCTGTGAGTTGTGAAAACCATGGGAAAAGTGTAGTATCTGGGCTGGAATGCATTGTTTCTCATGGCACAGTCCCTCAAGACTTCCCTTGGCTAGGGGAGGGAGTTCCCCAACCTCTTGCACTTCCCAGGTGAGGCGACACCCCATCCTACTTTGGCTTGCCCTCTGTGGGCTGCATCCACTGTCTAACCAGTCTCAGTGAGATGAGCTTGGGTACCTCACTTGGAAATTCAGAAATCACTCACCTTCTGTGTTGATTTTGCTGGGGCCTGCAGGCAGAGCTGTTCCTATTCAGCCGTCTTGCCAGACAAATATTTTCTTAAGAAGATTAAGTTAATAGACCATCTGACATTGTGTTTCACAATATGTTGATGGGAGTTTTAGACCTTTGGCAGAGTTTGGAATTGAATTGATGATAAGTAAATATAATACTAAGCTTATGAGCAAATAAGGACAGACAAACAGCAGTTCCTTCTCACCTAGCTCCTCTTTCCCCCATTCCCAATCAACAAAAGCTTGTGTAGGAAATGACACTAATTGTAGTAGGCTACATGTCTCAGCTGTGAATGACATTTACATAGTCACGATAACGTAAACAGTGAATGTTGATCTAACCGAAATTTTAGTACAACTCTATAAGTGAATGAGGGGGTGTTGGTAGTAACAGAAAGAGTGTGTTTACTGTGGAGTGTAAGGAGGGTTAAAGAAAGCTAAAGCTTTACCTTCCCTGGCAGAAAACCAGTAGATAATCACTAAAACTGAAACATGAAGAAATACTATATAATCACATCATTTAGAGATACAGTGATAAATTCCAAAGAATCCTCTGAAGGAGAGGAATGTTGCCTCTGGATCGAGGGCTATTTTTTATATTAAAAAAATTATATGTCTTTTCAAATTATGTAAAAGTGTAAATCTGATTAAAAAATGTTTTATTCTATCACTGATGGTTATTCAGCTTTCTTAAGGCTTAGTTAGCTATCAAATGAACGTTTTAATCAACGATTAAAAGATGTCTTGTTCTGGCCAACTGTTCTGGTCTCTGGTCCCACAGAGTCATTTGCAGGTATCCTGAGGAAACTATTTGAAAGTAACTGTCTATTGTTTCTCCTTCCTTTACAATGGTTCTGGGGAGGAGTGAAAACAACAAGAGAGGTGGCAGGAAGGAGGAGGATGTTTGGATATTCCCACAAACAGATGACTAGTCAGTGAATTAAAGAGAGTCCTTGTTCCTGGATAATTTGGAATGAACACACTTCCTGTTCACTCAGAGATATAGCAGCAAGTTTACTCTGGTTAGCTTCCACAGTGACCAGTATGGAGAAGAAATCTTGTAATATAATTGAAGCATCATAGCCCTATAATTAACACAGATGTTCAGGTATGAGTCATTGAAAAATTATCATCCTTACTGTGAAATAAGACTGGTCAAGGCAAGGCTGGTTCCTCAAAGAAAACCCAACATGGTGCAATGTGTGCTGCAGGTAAGGCCGTGGGTGTGATTTTGAACACAAAGTTGCCTCTGGCTCAAGTTCTCTTGGGCTCAGGTCCCAGGCTCTTGCTTGTAAGTCCTCTTTCGCTTGTCACTATTATGTAGAGCAGTGCTTCTCAAGTTTGAGTGAATCTTCAAATAACCTGACAGGCTTGTTAAAACACACATTCCTGAGTTGAATGTCCAGAAATTCAAATTTAGTAGGTCTGTGGTGGGGTCCAGAATATTCATTTTTAACAAGTTGCCATGTGATGTTGGTGCTGCTTCTACTAAATGTTGGATCACACTTTGTGTAGCACCAAGTACAGAATTTTGAGAGGGTCAATGAATATCACATGAGTTTAATGAGAATGAATGAATGTGTCAAGTGTTCCTAGAGAATAGTGGTTTTTTTTATAATTATGAAATATATTCTATAAATGGAGAGGTGCATATATATATGTTCAAATACATTTTGTGTGTGTTTGTTCAGTTTAAAAGGTAATGGTTTAAAAAACCCAATGTACCCACCCATTAGGAACAATGACCTACCGAGTAGGTGAAGAAATTAGAACATTTCAGTACATTAGAGAATACTTGGGGTGACTTGTTTAGCTTATATTATGTTTCATTTTTAACATCTATGCTCATGATTGAAACTGGCCTATTATTTTCCTTCTTTGTACTGCTTTTATCAGTTTCTTAAATAAAGGTTATGCAAAACTCAGAAACAGAATTGAGTGTTTTTTCTGTTTTCTATACATTTCTATTCTGTTTTCTGGAATAATTTGTGCTAAATTGTAATTATATTTAAAAAATTGACTTTATGCCTTCAGTAACCAAATATGCCCTATGTGAGGGGAAAATGTCATAGAAGCCAATACAAGTGGTTAGACTGCAGACCCAGTATCTTTATTTTATTTTTATTTTTTGGATTACAAAACACAATTTTATTAAAATGTTAATTCTTCCAACATTGACTTATAGATTCAACACAAACAGTTAAGATTCCAGCAGGTGTGTGTGTGTGTGTGTGTATAGATTAATTCAGTGATTCTAATATGTATATGGAAATCAAAGAATTTAGAATAGTGAAAATAATTTTAAAACAGAAGTATACAGGTGAAGAATTCTATTACCTGATGTTCAGACTGCATGTGAAGCTATAATAATTAAGACAGAGTGGTATTGGTATAAAGTTAGGCATTTAGAATAAAGGAATAAACCCATAAAATTGATTTTTGAAAAGCTGCTGGAGACCCAGTGTCTTTAATGGTTAGAAAACTATTAACATGTTCTATTTGAAGGGATTTTTGTTAAGTGATATTTTTCTAGACATTTTAATGTATCATCTAAGTTTTTTTAAAAAAATATTTATTATATTTTAAGTTCTGGGGTACATGTGCAGAATGTGCCTGTTTGTTACATAGGTATACATGTGCCATGGTTGTTTGCTGCATCTGTCACCCCATCATCTACATTAGGTGTTTCTCCTAATGCTATTCCTCCCCTAACCCCCACCCCCTGTTTTCAATTATGTTTTTTCTTTTAAAAGTCCTTTCTTTATTCATTTTTACCATAGGATGGTAAAAGTTGTATTAGTTTTTTAATTAAACCGCTTTCGGCCTTGTTATGTGTCTCTATTATTAATGTTAATGTGTTCATTTGTTTATTTTTTGGGACAGAGTCTTGCTCTATTGCCCAGGCTGGAGTGCAGTGGCATGATCTTGGCTCACTGCATCCTCCGCCTCCTGGGTTCAAGCAATTTTCCTGCCTCAGCCTCCCGAGTAGCTGGGACTACAGGTGTGCACCACCATGCCCGGCTAATTTTTTTGTATTTTTGGTAGAGGCGGGGTTTCACCGTGTTGCTCAGGCTGGTCTCAAACTCCCAACCTCAAGTGATCAGACAGCCTTGGCCTCCCAGAGTGCTGGGATTACAGGCGTGAGCCACTGCACCTGGCCTATTTTTTATTATTTGACATTTTTCCTATCAGGAGTTGGGGTCTATTTCTCCTCCACTTGAATCTGAGTGGGCTGGTAATTGCTTGGCCCAGTTGGGTGCAGTGGAAGTAATGCTAGGTGACGTCTGACACTGGGTCACGAGAGGTCATGAAGCATCTTTCTTGTTCACTGGAAAGGTTGTTCTTGGCACCTCCAACTGTCATGGAAGATATCTGATTACCTTGAAACTGCTCGAGGCCATAAGTAGGTCCTCTGAGTGACAGCTTCAGCTGAGGTTGTCCTTTACCCACCCCAGACCAAGTGCCAGCTGTGTGAGTAAGGAAAGTGAATATTGAAGGTGCATTCTCTGTCCCCGCTATTCCAGACATACCCTTTGAGTCACCTCACAGCCTTGGGAGTCATCATAGCTGAGACCCCAGATGTCACTGGGCAGAGACAAATTGTCTGTGTCCTGTTAAAATTCCTGACCACCAGAATGAAGGAACATAATAGTATGTTTATTGTTTTATGCCACTCTGCTATAGGTGGTTTGTTATGGAGTTAGATAACCAAAAGAATAAAGCCTACATACAGGCAGTTGAGACTCACTTTTCTCAGACTATCACCATTTCTCCATGTAGTCACAGCCACATATTGCAAAGTTGAATAAATCTGATGGGCATAGAAGTGCCTACAGAGTCATGTCTGCCGTCACTTGGACTTGAGCTTGGCTGAGGGTCTTTGTAAACTAGATGCTGAGCTTAGCAGATAAATCGTTTTAAAGAGCAAGGTGTCTCTAGGCTTTTCACTTGGAAGAAGATGATTGCCCGTCACAGATGGGTTCATCCTTCACAGTTAGATTTCCTCTTTCCGTGGCTAAGTGTATCAGTTGATAATCTGGAAAGAGTTGCTCCAGTCTAATTCTGTTCTATTCCTTTACTTCTGAAAAGCAAACCAAATATCGCTTCACGACTTCTGCATTTTCTTATTATTCAGTATGCATTTTCTTATTAATTGTAATTAAATTGAATTAATTAATTATTTTAGAAACAAGGTCTTGCTCAGTTGCCCAGGCTGGAGGCCAGTAGTGTGACTGTGGCTCCCTGCAGCTTCAGACTCCTGGGCTCAAACCTGAGCCACCTGTGGCTCCCACCTCAGCCACCTGAGAAGTTGGGACTACAGGTGTGTGTACTGTACCCTGCTAATTTTATTTTTTATTTCTAGAGATGGGGTCTTACTGTGTTGCCCAGGCTGGTTTCAAACTCCTGGCTCAAGTGATCCTCCCACCTTGGCTTCCCAAAGTGCTGGGATTACAGCTGTGAGCCACAGCCCCTAGCCTTGCATTTTCTTTTGAGAAGGTCTTAGAAGAAAGATAACCTTATAGAGTGGCGAAACGTCATGCCTGCCAGATTTCAGACTGAGCCAAAATGTTGGCCTTGTCATTTTCTGTTGAAATACTAGAAAGTATTATGATGTTTTATAGAGGGCGATGAATGGAATTTATTTAATGAGGACTTTAGTACTTATATTTTATGCTCATGGCCTTTTTAAAACAAAACTTTATTTTTCATACCTTTTCTGGAAGTGTACCATAACACCCAGGTACTCATCAATAGTATTCATTCTATTTATTTATATGCAAATAAAGCAGGACACTCTGTACAGCTGTCTCTGAACTTGGATTACTCAGACAGTTCTAAAGTGTTATAAACTTTTGTAGGGAAAATCCTGGAGAGAATTAACTGAGATTTGGCAAAGAAAGAAAACTTGACAGTTAAATGGGTGACGAAGTCCAGTTAATTCTGCCATGTCCTTGGGGTTTCTTTAGCTTCACTATCTCTTCTTCTTTGACTATGACAAAGGTTCCTACTGTCTTTTTGCCCTGGGACGCGGTCCCTGCAGCTTCCCTATTTTCCATGTGGTGGCACATCGCTCTGTAAGGGCGCAGACTCTGTCTTATTTGCAGTTGTATCTCCATTGCCTAGCAGAGTGCTAATGCATAGTTCATGCACAACAAAGGCTTGAAAGATTATGTTCTTCTTCTCTGAAAACTTCAGTGGATCCAGATGACCTAAAGAATCACATCTGCTTTCCTTGGCATGATCCTAGCGGGCAGTAGATGCACTCAGGCAGTTGAGGGGCACCAATGAGTAGAATAGGGGTGCGGTGGCATTGAGTGGCGCTAAGTGATAGGGTTGCCAGAGGTTTAAATAAAAATAGTCTAGACATACTTGATAAAAATTTTAAATATATGCATACATGTATCTATACATGTACACACATGTATACATATACAAAAGAAATGAAGATTTTAGTGATAATTTGCACCATATATTTTGCATAAGGTACGTTGATCTTCTTTTCTTTTCTTTTTTATTAAAAATACCCTCATTATTTGGCTGGGCACAGTGGCTCACACCTCTAATTCCAACGCTTTTGGAGGCCGAGGCAGGAGGATTATTTGAGGCTAGGAGTTTGACACCAGCTTGGGCAACATGGCAAAATCCTGTTTCTACAAACAATACAAAATATATGGGGTCACATGCCTGTGTTTCCAGCTACTCAGGAGGCTGAGGTGGGAGGATTGCTTGAGAACAGGAGGTGGAGGCTGCAGTGAGCTATGGTCACACCATTGCACTCTAGCCTGAGTGACACAGCAAGTCCCTGTCTCAACAAAACAAAACAAAACAAAAACCCCTCATTATCTGATTTTTAATAAGTCAAAGGTAAAGTTAAAAAATTACTTCTTACAGATTAAAAACTCAATCGGTTACATTGACAGACTTCCCAGGGCACTAAAAATACTATCTAAACTGGTGTTTAACAAAGGGATTAAAATGAAATATTGAACTCGTTTTTATAACTCTGAAGTAACAGGCCCTTTGTTGTAAAAACATACCCACTTACAAAAAGTCATTGCTCCTCAAGAGAAGGAGTCTTGCTTTTCACCTTCCTCATGATGAGACTGTGAAAGGAAGGTTGTGTGTGTGTGTGTGTGTGTGTGTGTGTGTGTGTGTGCCATAGTGAAAACATTTAGATCTTAAACATCAGGAGATTATTCACAATTGATTTTTCTGGAGGGCTTTGAAGCTCAAGAAGGTAAATTTTCAAAGGTAATATTTTTCTTCTTGGTATTTGAGAATTATTGTATATATATTCAATATGTTTCAGTGGAAAATTTACTGTCCATATTAAATACACATTATTAGAAACATTTAGCTTTTTTGGGGGGTCAAAGAAATAACATTGAAGTTTTGATTTTGAGCTATTGTTATTTTTTTCATAAAGCTTCCAGAAGCTCTGCCATGTAAAAAGAAAGTGAGCAGCTGGACTCCTCCACTGGAAAGAGGGCAGCATTCACTGCAGTCACGTGGGCCCAGGTGATATCTGGGCACCCGGGCGTCTTGCCCTCAGGACCAGCTTCAGAGGTGGTTTCCTGGTAGAGAATCAGACTTACAGAGAGGGAGGGAAGGACCTCTGAAAGCTGCAAGACATGTGAACAAAACCACTTAACTAGAAATCTTTTCTCAATTGTTTTTCCTGACAGAAAAGTTAAATTCTGGAAAACACGAATTTGAGAGACTGGGCAATGCTACAGGGTTGGAGGAGGCTCCTCAGTCTCCTGTCTTTCCTTCTCTACACCACACTGCCACACTGTTCCCCGCTTGACAGCTGGAGAAATCCTTCTAAAAATGCCTTGATCATGCAACCTCCCTTTCAAAAGGACCCGGAGCCCAGGGCTTTGCTTAATATTCACAAATAAAACCCAAAAGTCCTCCTGGATTCTGGCCAGCTCTGAAACTCATCACATGTAATTTTCCCCTTTGGGTTCTCAGCTCATTCATACTGAACGTTTCCTTGCTGTTTCTGGAATTCGTGAATCCCACAGTCTTGGGAAGGCCTGTATCCCTGCTGCTCCCTCTGTCATGAACACTGCTCCCCCAGATACTTCCATGGCTCATCTCCTGGCTTACGTAGCTCTTTGCTCAAATGTCACTTTTTCAGAGGCCTGACCACCCTATCCTCAATCCTCATCTTAACAATCACTCCTGCCTGCCTGTCTATCAGGTGTATATCTCTGTACTGTCTACCCCACTGAAAGTGAATACTGCTATGTCTCCAATGCCTGGGATGGTGTCTGGAATGTAGCTGGTGTCCACTATTTGTGGAATGGATGAATGAATGAATGAATAAGTGAGAGCAATAAAAAATAATTAGGATGAAAAAAATCAGGTAAATGGGTTTATAAATGCTTCTTGAGAATATTCCCTCTATATAGATAATCTTATGAACAATTTATTGGAATTGAGCTTTGCAGAAAGAAAGAGGAGGGAAGGAAAGAAATGAGGCAGGAACAGAGAGACAGTGGTAGAGATGGAAACACAGAGATGGGCTCAGTAGTTAGGATAAGTAGTGGTGTAATTATTTGTTCATTCTAGCAGGCAAAAGATCTAATCAAGCCTGAAATGGCCAATGTCTTTAGTAAAAATCCATGGAATGGGCTTGGCATGGTGGCTCATGCCTGTAATCCCAGCACTTTGGGAGGCACGTGGATCACTTGAGGTCAGGAGTTCAAGACCAACCTGGTCAACATGGTGAACCCCATCTCCACTAAAAACACAAAAAATTGCTGGGCATAGTGGCAGGCACCTGTAATCCCAGCTACTCGGGTGGCTGAGGCAGGAGAATTGCTTGAACCCAGGAGGCAGAGGTTGTAGTGAGCAGAGATCACGCCATTGCACTCCAGCCTGGGTGACAGAGCAAGGCTCTGGCTTAAAAAAAAAATCCATGGAACAATTATATGAATTGATGTTAGGGGTTTTCCTGATCAACAATAATGATGTGAAATGGATTTTCAAGGGAGTTGGTAAGTGAGTGGTGAAGGATTTGTTGACATGCTCAATGCAGGAATTGAAAATTAATCAAAAGCCCAAGAGAAATGTTAGAGGAACTAATAAGATCACCAACAGAGAACATTGTACCCTATGGGGTACTTTTGGGGTTTTCAAGGGTAATTTGGATTACATAAAATTTTCACTTTGTGGGCTAACCCACCTAGTCCTGGAGTAAGACATAACTCCATTGCAGAGGGAGAAAGAAAGATTAAGATTTCATCCAGTTGTACAGTAAAATTGGTAGGGTCTCTCATTTTAGGTTAAGGGGAAAAAAAATTGGTAAGGTCAATAGAAGATGAAGTTCACCAGGCTAGGTGCGGTGGCTCACGCCTGTAATCCCAGCACTTTGGGAGGCCAAGGTGGGCAAATCACCTAGAGACAGGAGTTTGAGACCAGACTGAGAAACATGGAGAAACCCCGTCTCTACTAAAAACACAAAATTAGCCAGGTGTGGTGATGCATACCTGTAACTCCCTCTACTAGGGAGGCTGAGGCAGGAGAATCGCTTGAACCTGGGAGGTGGAGGTTAGGGTGAGCTGAGATTGCAGTGAGCCGAGATTGTGCCATTGCACTCTAGCCTGGGCAACAAGAGCAAAACTATGTCTAAAAAAGAAAAAAAATGTTCACTGTGGAAGTAGTTCTGTGTCACACCCATGCTTCCAACTGATAAGTGTTTAGGAAGGACCTTGATGTGACCAAAAGCAAACGATCAGAAGTTGTGAAATCTAAGCACTTCTATTTGGTTTATTGTCACTTCTGCGTTACAGAGAATAAAGAGGTTGAGTACAGGCTGGCAATTTGTTTGCTTGTCATATAGTTGGTGATTCATTAGGATTTTCCAGTGAGCACTACATGAACTAAACTTCTTGTCTTGATGCATGTTGGGTGCCACTGGAAGCCATCACGTGGTTTGCATGTGATCTGCAGCCTTGGGGCTGGCCTCTGTGAAGGTTTTAAAAATTCAGACTCACTTGTCTGTGCATCACTTGCACAACCTTAGTTTGGCAGTCCTGAAGTAGAAATGTGTCTTCACAACTTTGGGAAGTGATAATAGGAGTCAAGGGAAGGAGTATGGAAATTGAGATGATACAAGATCACATAAAAGATTTGGTGTGTTGGGACACACAAAAACGCTTTTTAAAAATTAGCTCTAAGTTGAGGTAAGGGTGTATTTGTTTCCCAATTAGTGCGATATAATTTCTCTCTCTGTACTTTTGTGTTATGTGTGTGTGTTTTGATGTGTCAGGGTGGGGCCGATGAAATCTATTGGCGCTTACCGGGTTATTGGTTCACACTGACTTGTGTTCTAACCCAGAGAAATCACTGAGGCTTTTTTTTTTTTTTCAAGAGAAGGATGGGAAACAGCAAGCAGCTATGACATTACCCATAGGGCAGAGGAAGTTACCTTTGTGGCATCCTCACAAATACTGAAATGTGTCATTGGCCCGCATCTACACTTCACCCCAAGATTTCCTAGCTCTATTTATTTATTAATTTTTTTGCATTCCAAAGTGAAAGGATGTAGCCTTTTGTTAACTTACAAAATTCTGTAGCTTACACAATAGACTAAAATAGTACTTAATACAGGTTAGGCTGTGAGGATAATCACTGTGGAAAAATTGTGATCAAATCGCCTTATTTCCTCTATTATCTAGGTCAAGGAGAAAAATAATTTCCCCTCTTTCCCCTTTGTTCCCAACTCGGTTTTTAGTGACTGTGGAGAGCTGCAGGCTTTATCATTATTGTACAAAGAGGAGCCATTCTGACAATCAGCAGCTAAATTAAAATGAATGGTTAAAAACAGTTTGGCCCGAGAAATACGTAATGCAGCTTAACGATAGAAAAGATGCAGCCAGTCTTTCAACCACTGGGATTGAAATTTCATGGTCTCTGAGGATGACTCACTTCTTAGCTGTGTCATGAGTTTCATTCTGAAATGAAATACACTGTGTGGTTTCATTTGAGGCTTCATGTTGATGCAAAAAGGAAATGAGCCCATATTGGGAAGTTAGGTTGAAATACATACATTAATGATGAAAAAGTGTCAGGCTGTCGTTCAGCCATCCTTACGACTTCTGTTCCGGCATTACGAGGCTGTTCTGTAATTGTATAACACCTGTTTGTCTCCCCTGCTTGTCTGAGAACTCAGAGGGCAGGAACTGAGTGAGGCAAATAGAAGGCACTCAGTGAACAGCTGTTGAATGAAACAGGAAACATTCTCTCTAAAGGGAAGGAACCAGGGAATTTTCAGCTCCAATCTTCCTATGTGATTGTTGAGGGGAAGAATCTGTATTCATCTTCACTGCATTTACACACTTGACAAAAAGTCTTATTGATAGAAGCTGTTTTATGGTGTTATTTTCACAATAATAGTTACATTCCCAAACTTGCATATTGTCTTGAAACCAATGGGAGAGAGAGGTGAAGCGTAGGAAGTGTAGTGAAAACAAAGCAGATATGGTGAAAAAGAGAGCAAGATTCTGAGTTGATTTTACTCTTATTTCAATTTTCTTTTACATTTTTTGAGTATGTACAATATTCCAGACTCTGTTTCAAGGATATGGGACTTTGTTTCTGATTTCAAAGAATTTATACTCACCTGGTGAGGAGGAGGGCAGAAAGACTTCTTAATTAACCAAAGAAATTAGAGAACAAGAAAAAACCTGTATGTAACAAAATATCCCACGGAATTGTGATGTGGTACAGCTTAGCCTTTGGTGGCACAGGCTTTTAAATCAGTCTAGGACTGGTTACTGGTTCTACCATTACTAGCTCTGAGACCCTGGAGAAGTTATGTGACCTAATCTTATTTACTTATTTGCAAAGTGGGAATGATGATAATTATATTTACACTAGATGGTTATTATGAGATTAAATAATATTCATGTATACCATACATCCCACAAGGAGTGTCAGATCAATAAATGATAATGACAGTCTTAGTGATTAAAGGTGACAATGGAAACAGCTCTAGTAACTGACGCTATCTTAAGATTTCTGTTCTAATCCATGTGAAATAGAACGTTTTGCTAAAAGATGGTATGGTTACTTGTAGACAAATTAAAATCATACAATTGATAAGCTTTGATAAAAAACATTGAGAACAGTACTTCCTTTGGCAAACATTACTGAAGTGAACATCTTCAACTTTCTTCTCAAAAAAAAACACAGATAAGAGTCCAGAGAGTTGCTTTATTTCTGACAGCTAAAAGGGCTGTCTTCCTTGTCCAAATTATAACCATGCAGTCCGAGGGAAATATGTGTACTTTTAGAGAACAACAGCTTCAGTTTTAGAAAAGGAAAAACATGCTATAGAGAGTACCCTGAGAAATTGTTGAAGTTTGGTGACGTTTCAAAACTGAATTTCTATTTGTGACCCACATAAACATTTTTCTTCCCTTTAGAGTATAAACGCCAGCCTTTTGGAGAAGATCTTTTTCTCTTCCTGATATTGGCTATTCATTTTATGTTTTATTGAGAATGAGGCTAGTCCATGTAAACTCTCTCAATATTTCTTGAAGGGTTACCCTCTTGTGCTTTTTGCTACCTCAAAATAAGGTAACTTGCTCTTTTCTTTGCCAAGAACACTGCTCTTAATTCTGTTACTGTCACCTCCTCTCAGTTTTGCGCTATCCCTTAAGCCCTATCTTTCTTCCATCTTCAATCTCCAAACTCTCCTCCTCTGCCACAAATAAGACCAGCGCCCTCCGTATCCTAAAATAACCCTCCTCTGACCCTGCTGCCGTAGCAGGCTACTGCCTTATCTTTCTTCCGTTCACTACCACACTTTTTCTAAAAGAACACAAATTCTGCTTTCACTTCCTGCTCACACGTTCACTTCTTAACCCCTTGTAACATGGCTTCTACCTTTACCCCACTATGAAACCACCTTCTGGAAAGTCACTGGGAGTTTCATATATGACAAATCTAATGGACTTGTTTCAGTCTTCATTCTCCTTATTGTTTCTGCAGAAATTTCACTTTTTGGAATGTTCTCCTTCTGTAGCCTCTGTGATACCATAGCTTGCTGATTCTTTTATCATTCTGGAAACTTCTCTTCCATCTCCTTCACTAGCTGCTTTTTCTTCCTCCTGCTCCGTAATTAAAATATCTTCTCCACATTCTTTGCCACATGTGACTTATCTCATTACTTTACACATGAATTTCTTCAAATCTCTTTTCCCTTCATCTCAAAATTGTTCTCCTGATGATTCTAAAATCTAGCAATTTCCAATTGTTGTTAAGACTTTCTTACTTAGTTAACCAGCCAGAATTTTAAACTCAGTGTAACTAAAATGAAGCCCATTAACTTATGTTCATCAAACTCCGAACTCCAACTGATTGTCTCTATTACGTTTTTGTAAATGACACCACTATTAATGAATCATCTTTCACAACTCCCAAGCAATTTTTTATTTGTCCTTACTTCACGCACCGTGTGCCTAGTAAATTGTGGAGTAAGGAAGATTCTGTAGGCTTTGTGGTACACGGGGTGAGAAGAGCATGTATTTTGCAGTGAGATTAGTCTGAGTTCAGATCATGGTTGTGCTACTTACTACCCTTTTTGTCTTTAGCCAGTTAGTTAAGCTCACCAGAGTCTTGATATCCTTACGTATAAAACGGGAATATAACATTCCCTATGCAGCCAATTGGGAGGATTGGATGAGAGCTACACATTTTATATGAAGTCCTCAATAAATACTGATCTCATTCTTTTCCCTAATCCTGATGATGCCTCTCATACTCACCTTTCTTTTCCATTAAATGGAATAATAGGTATCAAGGACTTAATGCAGTTCCTGAATTGCAAGTGCTCACTCCATGTTTTTTCTCCTCCCTTCCTTCTGTTGTGGCCTGCTCAGTTCAGGCCTGTGTTGCCTCTTGTCTGGACAATTGTCGTGGCTCCCGACATGGCTCTTGCTCCTGCTTCAGACATTTGGATTCACCTGACTCACTGCTGGTTGGTTTGTCTTCCTCATGCGTGCTCTGATTAGGACACTCTTCTGCTCAGAAGACTTCACTTATTCATCATTTCCAAGAAAATGAGGTGGGAAAATATGTGGACCAAGTTATCTTAGAGACATATGTGCCATGACTTTCTGACATGTGAGTTCCCTTTTGGCCAAGTGGTTCCTGTAACACGTCCTTACTTTTCCTTCCTCCTGGGTCTAGGATGACATGTATGCAGTCTCCATCTTTGAAGTCTATTTCTACCATGATGCTTTCCCTGATTCTTCAAACTTATGGGATTTCTCTCTGCTTTTGCTCCCAAAAGACTTTGCACCTCTCATCTTCACCTTAGTTCCCATTTTAGTGGTTATTTATTTACTTGTTCACACTGACCCATTCCTCCCTTCATGATACCATAAGGTTTTGAGACTGTGTCTAATTAATATATTTATATTTTTAAGCGGCTAGTCTTGTAGGCCCTCAAACCTTTTAGTTCAATTAAAATAATAAAACTTTGCTATACAGACCCATTCTTGAAAGTGAAAGTCTTATGGACAGTAGAACCACTGTTTATGAGAAGAGAAAGAGAAAAGATAAAAGGAATAATAATATGAGAAGAAAAAAGGGCAGTTTGCTTGCGTTATGAGGTAATTATTGGGATTCAGCCAGAAAAGTAAGAAAGAGAAATAAGTATGTGTCTCAAGAGAAGCAGCAATACCTAGGATTATGCTGACAGAGTGAGGGGGTTTAAGAGCAGTCTCCATGCTAATACTTTAAAAATTCTTGGCATATTAAAATGATTACTATTCCAAGACAGAAGATATGTTGGCAAACTGCCCTGTAATTGAAAATAGAGGAAACGCCCAGGAAAGAATGAGATGTGGTAAGGAGAGGAAATGACAATGTACTGAAAAGACTGGGCCGTAAGTCATCACAGGAGTGCCCCGAAACCCGACATGGCAGGCAGGCTGGTGGGATCCTGGGATCCCTCTTATAACGGCACCCATTCAGACAGAAGCAGACATAAAACAGACTAAGTAGACAGAGGGAGTTTAAGGTTTTACAAATGTAAGTGCTGAGTACACAACGGTGCTCAATAAAAGCTTGTTAATTGACGGACCACAGGTTTTTGACAAGACTTCTCAGAGTCTGATTCTGTCAGGGTGGGATCTAAGAGTAAGGTAAGCACCTCAGAAAATGCCTAGGGCAGGTCGCTCAGTGTCGTTGGGACTAGTGGTATTGGCTTGACTAGGATTTAATAATACAGATGTGCCTCAACGTATGAAGGAGTTAAGTCCCGATAAACGTATAGCAAATTGGAAATACCATGAGTTGAAAATGCGTTTCATACACCTAACTGACTAAACATTATCGATTCTGGCCTAGCTTACTCATGCTCTGAACACTTACATTAGCCCATAGTTGGGCAAAATAATCTAACACAAAGCCTATTTTGTAATAAAGTGTTGAATATCCCATGCACTTTATTGACGCTGCACTGACAGTGAAAAACAGAATGATTGTATGGGTACTTGAAGTATGGTTTTTACTGAATGCGTATGGCTCTCACACCATTGTTAAGTTGAACTACCATAAGTCAGGGGTGGTGTGTAGTCCTATCTGACCCTTACAGAAGCCACTTATTTCACAAACTTAAATCATAAGTAAGAACTTGGATGTAATCCAAGAGGGCCTTTGAGCAGCCAGATTAAGTCTGATTTAAAAAGTTCTTTAAGATGAAAAATAGCAGATTAACCTTGACCAGCTATTTCTTCTGGTTAAGACAGCATACATCTATATGGTTGAAAAAGTTTCATTGCATCATAAACTTGTCTAAAAAGAAGAGTATACAAAACAAATTTGAAAGCAGAACATAGAGCATCTGCTGCTCCATTAAACACACTTTGCAAATCAGAAGGCAGTCTCTGAGATGGTGTGATATGAGTGAATTCTGCTTAACTTGCTTGGTGTTCAGGGTGCGTGAGGGCTTGGGCCAAAGTGTCATCCCTCCAACACCTTTGTGTGTCTTAGATTGAATATATACCGATAACTCAGGGAAAATTTATTTACTCGTCGATTTATCATCAAATACACCATTATAAGTAGAGCAAGCAAAGACAAAGAAAATGACCAAATTACTAATATCAGTGTTTTAATTTAAATGCAAGATAAAAAAAATCGGGTTAACTTTATTCTCCTAAACATTTGTTGACGCTTTTTGAACTCTAAAAATGAATGATTTGAAATGATGCCTTTAAAGCTTTCCTTTTTTCTGTTTCACTTTAGTTTCTACAAGTATATAGCCTTCACTTTCTAAGAAGATTCAGAAATTACCTTTGAGGAAAACTTTAATACATTTCTTTTTGGCCTCTTAAACTGTGGTTTTTCATAGAATTCTGGTGCTCTTTCTTAAAATTTGCATGAGTGGTGTTTAAATAATTCTGCTAGCATCATGGTCTCATACAATTATTATTCCAGAATTGACAAGAGTCACAAAACTTTCATTAAATATTCAAAATACTAAGAAAATCACTTTCAATCAGCATGCAAGAACAGCCTGTGATTGCCTTCTGTTGATTTACTGCTTGTTGTTTGGCAGGATATTGCAATCATGCTTTCCACTACCAGGTTCTTGTGGGAAAACTTAGGAACTGCTCCGTAACTGTCACATCTGTTGCCAATTTCAGATTTTTCTGAATTTCCCTCATTATCTTCTGTATTTTCACTGGTTTCAAGTTTACTCATCAAACTTCCTGTTTTTAACCACTGATCCATGCTCCCAGTTGAAAATATAATTTGAAACTATTTACATGAAAAAGTTGAATGTAGTATAACTTTGCAACATTAAAAAAACCTCAGAATTTGGAGTTATTTTGTGTTATGGGAGAATTCACTGTGTTTAGAGAAAGAAACGTAAGTATGTATTTGTAACAAAAAGTATTTTGTCTCATAAATTGCAGTGATAATTTAACAGATCTATGAGAATTGTGTGTATATCCATGCAAAAGTTAAAAAAACTCACTGATTAAGTTTTTTAAATTGTATTTTATTTTTACATTGACAGATAAAATCTCAACTTTTTTTTTTTTTTTAAAGATGTGATCTTACTATGTTGCCCAGGCTGGCCTTGAACTCCTGGGCTCAAACAATCTTGCCTTTCTACTGAGTAGCAGGGACTACAGGCATGGCCATGGTTTTATTAATAACTACCCCATTGATCTTTATGAGACAGACTCATTAAAAGAAACCCAACTGTAAAGTCTCTGTGGAATTGCCCAGAGATTATGTAACCTGACAGACTAGCAGTCTTCCCACCAGGTAGTGATATTACCATAATCTTTTCTCATCTTAGATACATTTTCAGGTTTCCTTACTATAGGAGTCATGTTTATACTATACAATGTTGTCCACTCTGATTGGAGCAGAGGTGATAACTTTGGCCTGGATCAGTCAGATAGTCTTTTCTATAATTAGGGAATTGGAACTTAAACCTTCTAGTTTAGTTACATTTTATGGTAGTCAGAATTCTAAGATTTTCCTAATTTCCCTTTAGCCGGATATGATGCTAACCTGCAGCTACTTTGGAAAAGAAATATTGGTGGATAACACTCCTTTAATATCCTCTGAGATATGAAGAAAAATATGCTCCTTTGCAAAATGAGCACTGATGACTATGTCTTCTGGGGTTCTTGTATTTACTTTTCATACTTTTCTGACTTGGAACTTTTAGCTGTTATTTCTTGTTGCCATTTTGGTGTCTATCCAAGAGGTGAAGAATAGTCATGAATCTCCCCAGTTCTGCCCATTCTGGGTCCATCCTTTCTATACTGGCCTTTTTGAGCTTTTTAGTTGAGGGTATACTGCAAAGACATCTGATCATTGAAGCACATTGCATACTGATTTTCTGACATATCATGGCTGAGTTGTAGCCTTGCTTACATTTAGTTTAGTTGAGATAATACTGGAATCTTCCAAGAGAAGCTTTGACAAAAACTAAGGATGGAGTTTGGTGGTAGTAGAGGGGTGGGATGGTGGAAAAGCGTAGAAATCAATGAATTTACGTAGGTCAGGGTTCTGATCTGTACTTTATGTCCAGTCAAGATTCAGTTTGGCTAGAACAGCTTAAGGGCAGGTAGCGTCTTATTCCTAGACTAACTTTAAACTTCTTTGTATTGTGCATATATATTTGAATGAGCACAAAATGTAAAAAAACAGTAAAAGCACAAGCTACAGAAGGAAAAAAGGTAAGTGGGATTTCATAAAAATTAAAAGTTTTGTGCTTCAAATAAGATTATCAAGAAAGTAAAAAGACAACCAATGGAGTGAGAGAAAATATTTACAACGGCTATCTCTAATTAGAAATTTATATTCAGAATAGATAAAGAACTTTTACAATTAACAATAAAAGACAAATAATTCAATTAAGAATTGGGAGATAAATTGCATAGATGTTTCTCCAAAGAAGACTTACGAATGGTGACTAAGTACATGAAAAAACACTCAATATTGTTGGACATTAAGGAAATGCAAATCAAAACCACTATAACACTTATATCCATTAGGATGGCTAAAATAGAAAAAAAATCAAACACCAGACCATAACAAATGTGTGTGTCAGCACACATGTGTGTAGTTTTTGCTGGACTGCTGTTTTTTATTTTTATTTTTTAACACTCTGTGTAAACTGAGCCACATGAAGCATTTGTTATGTTTGGGTTTCACTGCCATAGCACTTTTTAGTTTATTGTGATTTTTACCATGTGTTATCTGCCTCACTGATCTTTACAACCATGTAAAGTTGGCAAAATAGTATCTTATTTTCTGTTTTTTGGAGGTAAAGACACTCAGGCTCAGAGATATTTTGTGACTTGGCCAAATCATCCTGTAAGTGGTTAAACTAGGACTTAAATTTAGGTTTTCTTACAATATACCGTGTTGCTTCCTAAGTAATACCGCCTTACATTTAATTGCAATGTTTAGATGGCTTTAAAATATTATATTCATGGATACAACTTCATTTTAAACTTCACAACCACCCTATGAAATGAGTAGGCCAAGGAATGATATATTAATTTTTAGTTGAGAAATATGATGCTCAGAATAATCAAGTTTTATTTCAAGCTCTGCCACCTACTTACCTTGGACATATTATATAATTTCTCAAATTCTAAGCTTTTTAATGTGTAAATTGAAGGCTCCTACGAGATGATCTCAAAGATCCCTCCTAAGCCTACGATTCTATGGTCTTACCCTTTAGTATGCCCTTCCATTAGCAGCATCTGTACTTGAGGCACTTTTCTGGCCGTGGTGAATGAGTTTCTGTTGGATGTCCTGTACTTTCTTACTGGATTATTTCTGTAACCCTTATACACATCTTTAAAAAGCATGGTCAGGATCAGGGGGGAAGGATTTAGTCATGTAACAGAACGGGGCTCAGGTAACCGAAACCATATGGCGGTTAAATTTGTGAAACCAAGGCTTTGGTTTCATTGACTTGGGCTCTAAAGTAATTAAACCACACATAGACATTCTAGAATGTAATAATTTCTTTTAGTTGGATGACAACATCCTAACATATCAGAGTTAACTTCTTATGGTAAATAATATGCCTCACATTTTTATAACAATGAGTTTCTGCTGTACCAACACTTTGCAACCTGGCCGTAGAAATAATATTCTTAATTTGTACCTCAGTAGGAAGAGTGCATCAGAGGAGATTCTTTTTATTTCCTGTTTACTTTCTGCATTATATATCACTTGTTTTTATTTATTCACAATGATAATAGATTTTAAAAGATATGTTTAAAAACACTTCTTATATTTTCACATTTTCTAGGTATCTAAAATAAAATAATGAACTAGATATGTAATAAGTGCTTTTAGCTAAATAATTCTGTGATCTTTTCCCTTCATTGATATTGAAGAGGTAAATTTCAGCTTTTTTCAGGATATTAGTTCAGGAAAAGAGGTGGGTGTGAATGTTGCCTGACAGTTTTTGAGCTATCTGCATAATCTTTTGATAACAATCAATTAGGTTTCAGATTCTGTCAATATTTCCCCTGCAACCCAAGAACCAATGATCTTATGGAAAATAAAAATTATCCTTTTCCTTTTTAGCAGTTATAATATCTTTCTCTCTCTCTGTCTTTTTCTCTCTCTCCTGTTGAAGAAAGCTATAAATGCACTGATACTATTTTCAGTTCATCAACCATGTGGGAAATTATCATCCTTCCACTTTCTTAAGAACTGAAAGAAGTTCCCTCAAAGGAAAGAGCTCTCTCAGTGGTTGGCTGAGTTAAATACAGAAAGTCAAAACATATGGGAAAATACTGAAGCCTTTTTCTACAGCTTCCTAGAGGTGTTCTCATGAGAAATGAGAGTCAGCTTCAGGACAGCTTAATTTTGGCTTAATTTCTGCCATCTTCCCTTCCACGTCTCTATAAAGGCCGCCAAGATTCATGAGTATAGTATGCCCACCCAAGATAGTTCAGAGATAAAGCTCATCAGAAGAGATAAGAGCATAAAGTTTTCTTTGAAAACTATGAAGAACTAGTCAAATGTATAATGCTAAATTTCCAACAAACTTCTTAAAACAATGGCTGTTTCTGAGATGTGTTTACAGATTAGGTACATGTTACTCAATAAGATAGTTAAAACCTATTTCATCTTTTTTTTTTTTTTAATACAGAGTCTTGCTCTGTCACCCAGGCTGGAGTACAATGGTGCAATCTTGGCTCACTGCAGCCTCCGCTTCCTGGGTTCAAGTGATTGTCCAGCCTCTGCCTCCCAAGAAGCTGGGATTACAGGCACCCAACATCATGCCTGGCTAATTTTTTTGTGTTTTCAGTAGAGATGGGGTTTCACCATGTTGGCCAGGCTGGTCTTGAACTCCTGACCTCGGGTGATATGCCTGCCTTGACCTCCCAAAGTGCTGGGATTACAGGTGTGAGTCACCATGCCCAGCTTCATCGAATTATATTATGACAATTTATTCCCATTAGATCTCATTTATTTCATGAAATGTATACAGCCCTCTTTCCTAATAATAAGAAATAAAATTAAAAAACCTATAATAAAAAAGTAACTTAAATACGCAAAGGGTTACATTGGTTAAAAAAAATCTTTTAAAAGTTTAAAATCATGATGTAAGAACATGCTGAACTAGAACAATTGAGCCTGACCATTGTTTCACAATACTATGGGGCCGTGGGAAGTTTTATAACTTAAACTTTCAAAAGATGGTTTTTTTTTTGGATCTTTTCTAAAAGCACATATTTCACTGAATACAGTTCTGAACTATCTAGCTTGAACATATTATTTTTCAAAATTTATAATATTTTCAAATATACTCATTACTAGTCTTTGGCATTTATTGGTTGCTTGAATATATGAATATAGAAAACATTCTGCTAAGCACTTTCCATGTATAAGCCTGTGTAATAGCACCACAATCTGAATGCGGTTGGTACTATTACTAATTGCAAATGAGAAAACTGAGGCTCAGAAAAGTTAATTGACTTGTCCTAAGAGTGCATATAGCAAAAAAGGTGGTAGTGGGAGGGTTTTTTATTTTTCTGGAGAGTCTGACTTAAGGGTTAGCACCTCCGTGGTATTACTTCTGCCTAACTTCCAACTGATAGTATTTCCATTTGTACAGTAGTCTTCATATTATAGAACCATTAGTTTTAGATCTTGGGTCTTAGGCTAACAGTTCTTATGGTGGGCTCTGACTTTCAGAATCGTGATTGCTACACTAACTTGAACTCATTCTAGCATGTTTGAGTTTCTAATTTTGGGAAGTCCTGCTAGTTTCTCACTAGTGCATTCAAACAAACTCATTCTTCGTGGGATAAATATGTAAAATCTTTTGTGTAAGTAATAACTCCACATCAGGTCCAGATAGTGGCATTTTTTGAGGAATAGGCATTTGTATTTAAGAATGGCAATAAAGCAGTCAGTGTTACTGGGTCTTTATATTAATGTTAAAATTCCATACTGTTATTAAAGGGAATTTAGTGTGTGCCAGGCACAGGTAGGACCGGTTAACTACAACATTGTTAGCTGTAATACCATTTTACCTCATTCTAGTATTAGCGATACTAGAGAGGCGGTTAGTATTATCATGAGGCTGAGTATGTTTCTGTCAGCCTCCTTGGGGAAAGCAATGGATCCAAGCCTTCCTAGTTTTATTTAGCTAAAGTGATATATTGAGTGATTTCTCCAATATAGCTAGGCATTTGGCAGAATATTTTGGATACATAATTTTCTCAACAGCATCCCCAGGTAATTTAAAAGATATTCATGACTCAGTGACTTGACTTTCTTGGTTAAAGAGCATTGTTTACTTATTTGTATATATGTTCACGTCATTGGCCCTATGTGTGGATTGTTTACTTTTTAGATTAGGTTGTAGAGGGGATACTGTGGTGTGCCACTCAGGTCCTCCGCTTCAAGCCTGAGGTACTCAGTCTTTCAGCACCCTTAGAGTATGGGCTGTTGCTGATAGTTTTTAACCCAAGTACCACTCTAGGCATTGTCCTCAGCCTAAGGGAGCTTCCTTGCCCAAGATTCTTGATCTGGTTTGGCTGTGTCCCCACCCAAATCTCATCTTGAATTGTAGTTCCCACAGTTCCGATGTGCCGTGGAGGGATCCAGTAGGATGTAATTGAATTATGGGGGTAGGTCTTTCCCATGCTATTCTTATGGTAGTGAGTAAGTCTCACGAGATCTGATGGTTTTATAAAGGGAGTTTCTCTGCACAAGCTCTCTTCTCTTGTCTGCCACTATGTGAGACGTGCCTTTCACCATCAGCCACGATTGTGAGGCCTCCCCAGCCACGTGGAACTGTGAGTCCACTAAACCTCTTTCTTTTGTAAATTGCCCCGTCTTGGGTATGTCTTTATCAGCAGCATAAAAACAGACTACTACACCTACGCTCCTCGCTCAGAAGCAGACTGCGCCCATGACTGTGTGCTATGCAAAATGACATGCAAAATGTTCCAGGCTCCCTTGCCTCCGTTTGAAGCAACTCTGAAGGGCCATTCCAGCCCCCATGACATCAGAACAGTGCAGTCTCTCCTGCTCAGTCCTTTTTTCTGCAGCCCCTTACAGAGATTCCTGAGATTCTCCAGTAAAATCCCCATGACACTCCCCACTATAGTCTGTTTTCTGGGCAACATGACCTAATGTAGCTAGGGAAGAGTTTTAATTCCAAAATTATTTCTTCCTGCCACTCATTCAGCATTCTTCTGGTCTATCGTCCTTCTTTTGAGAGTCGTGTACTCGGAGAATTTTTTTTTTTTAACGCGAGACAGACTCTTGCTCTGTTACCCAGGCCGGAGTATAGTGGTGCCATCAGGGTTAACTGCAGGCTCAACCTCCTAGACTCAGCGGATCCTACCACATCAGCCTCCTGAGAAGCTGGGACTACAGGCCTGTGCCATCATGCCTGGCTAATTTTTGTATTTTTTTGTAGAGACAGTGTTTTCCCAGGTTGCCCAGGCTAGTCTCAAACTCCTAGGCTCAAGTGATCCGCCTGCCTCAGCCTCCCAAAGTGCTAGGATTACAGGTGTGAGGCATCCTGCCCAGCTGAAGTCAAGCTTTTGATAATTAGCCTAATTACAATGTAAGTGGGAATGCAAATGCACTAAAAATAAAATTTAAGAGAAATTTGGAATCTTACCAGTCCTTCCTCAGCATTAAAAATGATTAGAGATCTTTCCACATAATAGTACATGACAGGAAAATTAAAGCCATTCGCTCAATATTTTGAGTGCCTACTATACATAAGAAACTACGAAAAATTAAAGAAAAGTAAGACACGGCTCCTGCCCTCAAGGAAAAGAAACAAATTACTATAAAATAAATAAATAAGAGAAACATTAGTTGTTTTAGTAAAGTATTATGAGTTCTGATTAGAAAGCAATTTAGCTGGGATAATCAGAGCAGTTATCTGAAAAACTTTATATTAAGAGGGCATTGCAGGCTGGGCGCGGTGACTCATGCCTGTAATCCCAGCACTTTGGGAGGCTGAGAAGGGTGGATCATGAGGTCAAGAGATTGAGACCTTCTTGGCCAACATGGTGAAACCCCATCTCTATTAAAAATACAAAAATTAGCTGGGCGTGGTGGCGCGTGCCTGTAGTCCCAGCTACTCAGGAGGCTGAGGCAGGAGAATTGCTTGAACCTGGGAGGTGGAGGTTGCAGTGAGCCGAGATGGTGCCATTGCACTCCAGCCTGGCGCTTGGAAACTCTGGGCTACTCTTTATAAATAAAAAAAAAAAAAAAAAAAAAAAAAAAAAACAAAACTAAGAGGGCATTGCAGGAAGGCTCAGTGTGTCTGAGGACACCATAGTCAACTTAGCATTTTAAACCCAGTAACCAATTTTGTATAAACTCCTATCTGATACACTTGTCAAATCTTGTTGGCCAATCTGAGTCAGTTGGAAATGAGCCAATATTGCCACGGGTAGTCAGTTACTATTGACATGCCTCCACACTCCCAATTCTTTTCTTTCATAAGCCACAAGATCAAATGACCTTCTCAGTAACTTACATTTTCAGTTGGCAAAAAGCATTTTCACTGGTTCCTTGTAACTCTGCATAGGAGAAATCATGAGAAAAGTTTACAAGGACTTAAGTGTGTCTACTTGTGTTGATGAATCATCTGTTCCTAGCCCCAAACCACTTCTTCCTGCCTCATTGGTTCTGACTTCTACTCTGTTAAGTGGTTTTGTCTGAGTTGTGCTGGAAGAAAAAGATCGATGTGAGAACACAAGAGGTGAATGGAGAGATTGAACCCACATTCCTTTAAATTTAGACCTGAACTTATTTCAAGATGGGGCTTCAAGATTTTAAGTTGGAAACAGTTCTGAGTTAATGCTCAGGGGATCCAATAACAATCTGTCAATGAAGTAGCAATCTTAGGAGATTTTCCCAAAGTGTAATTTCTGGATTTTGCATATGTCTTAGGGTAGATATGTACCCAAAGCAGCCTAACTAACCTGACCAAACGCGTGGATGTACCAATTATGTTTCTTTGAGGCCACAAATAGAAACCTCTGAATCTATTAGTAAACTCAATTCTGCTGTTGTAATTTGTCAACTGAAGGAACATATCAAGAATCAAGACCAACTTATCTAATTCACATGCTACTTTAGCGCTTCCTTTCATTTCACTTGGGATTTTATTAAGATTGTAGTTTTGGAAACCATGGCAGGAGTAGGGCAGGGGCAGGGATAGGGGAGCGGAGCAGAGAGAAGGGAAGAAAAATCTAGGATGGAAGATAGAGCTTCCTTTCATTGCTCAATCACTGCTACTTTGTCGAATTGGCTCCCATTCCTTGCTGTTTTATTCCAGACAATAGAACCAGTCAGACCTGCAGTGCTTTATTTCAGACATTGAATCCTGTGACAAACATGTCAACAGATAATAGCCATGTGGCTTCTCTATTCTTTCCTGAAGTAATACTTATTCATTATTGGAGCTTGAGGATTAAATAAAAAGAACCTCTCCAAAGAATTAAGGCATTTAAGCTGTATGTTTTAAAAGCTTACTTTTTGCTGATTATCCAGAAATCATTAGAGCATTCAGCAGCAGGAATGCTCCAAGGATTTCTGGATCATCAGTACCATAGAAAATTGTTCCTCCTTTAAAGTTTCTGCTAAAGAATTTACATTACATTTTTACATTTTGTATTATATAGCTTCAACCATCTAAAGCAAACCTGTGGTGGATTGCTTGTGTTTAAAACATGCATCACTGGACTGGAAGTAAGCTTTATGGAAGGTCATATTTTTGAAATGTTTTTAAATCTCAGGGGCTATATTTTTTAAAAGAGAAAGTTAAACACTCATATGATAATATTAAAAGTTAATTTTTATTCAGCTCCTCTTATGTACCAGTTTTCATTCTAAGGGTGTCAGAAACATTAACTCATTTACTCCTCATTAAACGTATTAGTTAAATATTTTTATTATTCTCATTTTTCAGCTTAGGAAACTAAGGCATAGAAAGAGTAAGAAGGCTGTTAAAGGTCTCACAGCTGGTAGGTAGAAGAGCCAGAATTTGTACCTAGGCAGGCTGCTTCTAAGACTGAGCTGCACAGAGCTATATGACAGCAAGCAGCATTTTATAGATGATGAAATTGATATCTAAAGACATGAAATAACGGCTGGGCTCTGTGGCTCACACCCGTAATCCCAGCACTTTGGGAGGCCGAGTCGGGTGGATCACGAGGTCAGGAGATCGAGACCATCTTGGCTAACATGATGAAACTCCATCTCTACTAAGAGTCCAAAAATTATCTGGGCATGGTGGTGCGTGCCTGTAATTCCAGCTACTCAGGAGGCTGAGGCAGGAGAATCACTTAGACCAGGGCGTTGGAGGTTGCAGTGAGCTGAGATTGTACCACTGCACTCCAGCCTGAGTGACAGAGTGAGACTCCATTTCAAAAAACAAAAAGAAAAAAAGACGTTAAATAACTTGCTAAGATCATATACCTGGTAAGTTATGGAGTTGAAATTTGACCTCAAGTCCCTTAGGCCTCTTTCCAATGCCTTTGTTTTCATTTCAAGTTGACCTGTAGGTAAAAGTCACAGACACTGGAATCATACAATCAGAAGAACAGCTGAAAGACAGTTTGGGTGTTTCCCATTATGCTAGACAAATAAAACCCGAAAAACGTAGGCATTTATTTTCATATTTCCAAATCTAATATAAATACAGGCTCAGCACCAGTTTTTCCTAACCAAGCATCTACCTTTGATAAGTCCTCATTGTTCCTTTATCCCGCTCGACCCCAACCTCCAAAAGAAGGGCTGGGGGCCAGGAACAAATCTTGACTATAAAAGTGAACAATTAAACGTACTTGGGGGTTCCATTGATGAGGAATCTCCCCCGTTGCTCACCTGTCTAGCTCCAGTAGGGCATCTTTGAAGAGAGTCCCAAGTACAGTGTTATAGAGTTGTCTCATTGGGACCTCAGGGTCAACCCCGTGGTTGTACTCACCAACGGGCTTGGGCTTGACCTACAGAAGCTACCTGGGGGAAAACTGACCCACCTCTACTCAGAATCGTATCACATGTTGACTTCCTGATAAATATGAAGATGACACGACATGTGAAAATACCATCAGTAAGTGAACAAAGCAGGACACCCAGTTCAAGTTCTGCTTATGATGCAAAGTTCTTTTGGAATTTTATGGCTTTAAGGATTAAGTGAATGAGGGTATCTTAAGGCTCTGACAGTGTTTGGGACATAGTAGGTACTAATATTCTTTTCTTTGCTTTCTTCCATTCCCTTCCCTGTTCATGTAAATAGTGATCCTGGCAACCAGGAAACATACCAATTATTGGGCGAATGTATTTAAAATACCCACTGTATGCCTGGCATTCCTGGGCTTTGTGTAGAATAGTAGAGTTGCTGCAGAGTAGCCAAGTCCTTAAGAAATATACTTTAAAAAATTGTTTTAAAAATAATCGTTATGTAAAATTTATGTAACACAGAAATAATTAATCATTTTAAGTATACAGTTCAGTGGCATTACTATCCTTTTCTGAACTCTTTTATTATCACAGACAGAAACTCTGTACCCATTAAATAATGTCTTTGTTCTTCTCCCAGCACCTGGTAACCCTTTTTGTCTCCACGAATTTGCCTGTTCTAGGTACCTCTTATTAGTGGAATAATACAATATTTGTTTTTTTGTGTCTGGCTTTTTTCACTTAGCACAATGCTTTTAAGGTTTATCTATGTTGCAGCATGTATCAAAATTTCTGTTTTGTTGAGATAAGTTCTCACTCTGTCACCGAGGCTGAAGTCCGGTGGCATGATCTTAGCTCACTGCAGCCTCAACTTCCCAAGCTCAGGTGATCTTCCCACTTCAGCCTCCCACGTAGCTGGGACTATAAGCATGCGTCACCATGCCTGGCTAATTTTTTGTGTTTTTGGTAGAGACAGGGCTTTGCCATCTTGCTCAGGCTGGTCTCGAACTCTTGAGCTCAAGCGATCCACCCACCTTGGCCTCCCAAATTACTAGGATTACACCGCACCTGGTCTGAATTTTCTTTCTTTTTAAGGCTAATATTCCATTGTATGTGTATGCCACATTTGTTTATCCATTTATCTGATGATAGACACTTTGGTTTTTTTCTACATTTTAGCTGTTGTGAATAGGGCTGCTATGAATATGGGTATACAAATATCTGTTTGAGTTCCTTACAAGTATCCGTTTGAGTCCCTGCTTTCATTTTTTTGGGCATAAACTGGAAAGTGGAATTGCTGGATCATATGGTAATTTTATTTTTAACCTTTTGAGGAAATGTCATATGTTTTCCATAGTGGCTGCGCCATTTTACGTTCCCACCAGTGATGCACAAGCGTTCCAGTTTCTACACATCCTTGCCAACACAGCTTTCATTTTAGTAAATGCACTTCTTGCAGTATTTTCCATTAAAAAAAAATAACCATCCTAATGGATGTGAAGTAATATCTCATTGTGGTTTTGACTTACATTTCCCTAATGACTAGTGATGTCGACATCTTTTCATATTCTTTTTGGCCATTTGTATATCTTTGGAGAAATGTTTATTCAAATCCTTGGTTCATTTCTGAATTGGATTGTTTGTATTTTCATTGCAGAGTTGTAGGAGTTCTTTATATATTCTGATTTTTTTTTTTTTTTTTTTGGAGACAAGAGTTTCGCTCTTGTTGCCCAGGCTGGAGTGTAATGGCCAGATCTTGGCTCATTGTAACCTCTGCCTCCCGGGTTTAAGCAATTCTCCTGCTTCAGCCTCTCAAGTAGCTGGGATTACAGGCATGCACCACCACGCCCAGCTAATTTTATATATTTAGTAGAGACAGAGTTTCTCCATATTGGTCAGGCTGGTCTCAAACTCTCGACCTCAGGTGATCCACCCACCTCAGCCTCCCAAAGTGCTGAAATTACCCGCCTGAGCCACTGCCTCCAGACTATATTCAGAATATTAATCTGTTGTCAGATATATGACTTACAAATGTGGGTTGTCTTTTTAATCTCTTGATGGTATCTTTTGATGCATGAAAGTTTTTAATTTTGATGGAGTCCAATTATCTATTTCTTCTTTTGTTGTCTGTACTTTTGGTATAGTATCTAAGAAATCATCACCAAATTCAACATCCTTCAGAAACATACTTTTTTTTTTTTTCCCCGTAAAGTCTTGGGGCTGGTCCAAAGGGAGTGAATTATCTTGATTGTTCACAGTCAGTTACAGATGGAACTCCTTGTTCTATTCTTTCCTCGCTTCTCACTACTGCACTTGACTAGTCTTAAAAAATAAATAAAAAAAGTCTTGGAGGAGAAAAGAGGGAGAACAAGGGTTGAAAAACTGAGTATTATGCTTAGTATCTGGGTGACTGAATCAATAGTACCCCAAACCTCAGCCTCACACAATATACCCAGGTAACAAATCTGCACCTGTACCCCCTGAATCTAAAATAAAAGTTGAAATTATTTTGAAAAAGAGAAAAATCTCCAGGGAAATAGAGAATAATTGAGGTCAATGCATAATAATTTCTAGTTGAAGGTAGTAGATAATGAATATATAGTTGTTCAGAGAAGAGAGAAAACAATCCAAGTACCTTAATAAAATCTTAACTTTACATCAGTTTACTTTCAGCAAGAAGAAATAAAATGCAAGTACAGAAGACACAGTGCTTGCCCAGTTAAAGAGGAGTTCTGGGAATAAGCCAAGTACTTGGCTTAAGTGACAGTTGCATAATCATTTCAAATAAACAATTTGAATTTACATAGGATCTTGTATATATATTTATTTATTACGTACACTTTTATCTCCCAAATCCAATTATGCTTTTAAGAATAGGCAAAAGCTTGTTGTAAGGTGATGGACTGATGGTGAATGGGTGTGAGAGGTAAAGCAATTTTTGCAAGCTAGAAGACCCAGTTTTGTAATCTGGGAGGCCTCTTACTTTACACTAAAATATATATTTGCATGGCTTTGCTCCATTGATGAGAAGAAAATATTTGCTATGACATCCATGTGTCCTGAAGCTTCTATGGCACCTACTATTTCAGATATTATGTCCAGTTGTAAAAGTAGAGACCATGATATTTGGTTTTAGGAAGGATTCCCCATGTATCTATCTATCATCCATCTATCTATCTATCTATCTATCTATCTATCTATCTATCTATCTATCTATCTCTATCTATCTATCTATCTATCTTTGTTGCCATGTCAATCACCTAATCAAGTATCTTTCAATTCAGAGTATGAATTTGCAGTTAAATTCTGGGTAGTTCCTTGAAATGGCTCTGGGTCTGTTAAGAGCTCCAAACAGAATTGTTGCCCTATTATGCAAAGCCTGACTCCAAATTCCTATTTGTTATGTAATTCTTTGTTGGACTGGTGTTTAAACACACATTCCTTTGTATTTATCTTCAGTTTCCTGGGAGCTTATTTTTTCTCTTAGAGCAAATTGATCTCCAGCTTTGGGAGGGTCCAGATCATAAAGGGTCTTGCCTGTCTGGTCAAGATGTACAGATATTATATGTCATAGATGGGGAAGCGAGTGAGAAGACAGGATTATACTGATTTTTTAGAAAGCTCACCCTGGCAGCATGGTGGAAAGAGTTTGGAAATAGATGGGATGGGGCTGATGGTTTTACTCTCCCCTTTTTCCTTTCATATTCCAAGCTCACTGGGGAAAGAAGCCTTATGTTAACTCTTATAATCCCATGAAGAAACAGGGAGAAAGAAGTTTGAGAGACAGAAACATAATCAATACTCACATACAAACATGTTCCTATGGGAGTCTATTGTCAAAACCCTGAGATTTCTTTTGGAATCTTTACCAAGCACTCAGCCCATCAGACGTTAATCACATAGACTCATCATTCCTCTTTGATTCTGGCAGGCAGGTTTCCTCACTTCCAGTTTGTTTATCTTTTCTATAGAGCAATTGGTCAGATGCTGAGTGTTGGGGACTGGGACAGGCAATTTATATTCTAAAATAGAGGCTTTATATTTTTAATTTTCCCTTGAAAAATTTCAAATGTACAGAACAATAGAGATAATTTTATTATTAAAATAAAATTAATAATTTTAAATATTTAAAATAAAATATTTAATTTCATAATATTAAAATAGCAGAGAAAGGAATGCTGCTATTCCTGTCACCCATGTTCAATAATTAGTAATGTTTTGCCATCCTTGCTTTATTACTAAATCTACCTTTTTGCTGAAGTCTTTTTTATTCATCTTATTTTTGACTGACAAATCATAATTATAAATATTTATGAGGTACAATGTGACATTTTGATATATGTATAAAATGTGAAATGATTAAATCAAGGAAATTAACATATCCATCACCTCAATTATGTATCTTTTTTTTATGGTGAGACATTTGAAGTTCACGCTCAGTTACTTTGAAATATATAATGTATTATTGACTATAGTCACCCTTTTCTGCAATAGATCTTAAAAGCTCTTCCTCCCGTGTGTCTGAAACTTTATACCCATTTATCCACAGCTCCCTATCTCCTCTCCAACCCCCAGCTTGTAGTAACCACCATTCTACTCTCTACTTGTATGAGTTCAATACTTTTTAGATATCACACATAAGTGAGATCATATAGTATTTGTCTTTCTGTGCCTGGTTTGTTTCCCTTTTTGCTGAAGTATTTTAAAGCAAATTTTCTTATGACCTCATGTCATTACACCTCTACATGCTTCATTATGCACCTATTAAAAAGAAACATTTTCTTACATAACCATAATTTCCTTATCACATCTAACAATATTAACAGTAGTTCTTGGGTAACCTCTAGTATATCCAGTTTACATTCAAATGTCCCTACTTGTCTTAAAAGTGTATTTGTATAGTTGATTTGTTGAGCTAGGATCCAAACAAAATCAAAGATATTTTAGGTTTTCTCTGGCAACTTCTTTAACCCCACCTTTTCAATTTGTACTGGAGTGTGTTTATGTAGGTCATAATTTTGGAAGCTATTTCTAGCCATTTCATTAAACCAGTTACCATGTATGGTAAGCTGAACAATGGCCTTTCCCCTCTCTTCCCCATGATATCCAGGTCCCAATCCCTGGAACCTGTGACTGTTAACCTACATGGCAAGTGAGATTTTGTAGATGTGATTAAGTTAAACATCTTGAGATGGGAAGATTATCCCGGATTATATGGGTGAGCATTAAATGCACTTACATGTGTCCTTATAAGAAGGGAGTGGAGGTTGGGTGTGGTGGCTCACACCTGTAGTCCCAGCATTTTGGGAGGTCAGGTGGGCAGATCACCTGGGTCAGGAGTTAGAGATCAGTCTGGCCAACATGGCGAAACCCTGCCTCTACAGGCCGAGGCGAGTGGATCACGAGGTCAAGAGATCGAGACCATCCTGGTCAACATGGTGGAACCGTCTCTACTAAAAATACAAAAATTCGCTGGGCATGGTGGTGGGCGCCTGTAATCCCAGTTACTCAGGAGGCTGCGGCAGGAGAATTGCTTGAACCCGGGAGGTGGAGGTTGCGGTGAGCCGAGATCGCGCCACTGCACTCCAGCCTGGGCAACAAGAGCTAAACTGTCTCAAATAATAATAATGGTTCGCTCATTTAAGGTGTACAATTGGATGGATTTTAGTATACGCACAGAGCTGCACAGCCATCACCATAATCTAATTCTGGACCATTTTCATTATCCCAAAAAGAAATCGTATACCCTTTAGCTGTCATCCCCCATTTCTCCCCACCCTGCCCAGGGAACCACTGATCTCCTTTCTGTCTCTA